>DWMY01003329.1:0-10375 GCA_018249775.1 Heliconius hecalesia formosus | reverse complement strand
CGTTGTAATATTTTTTATTGTGTTGCATTTGTGTGTGATATTGTTGAAATTGAATGATATTTGAATATGATGATGATCTTTATAAAGATCATGAAAGTATTTTAAAAAACGTATAAAATCCTAATTTGGACCCGCACCTCTTGGAAACCGTCCAAGCGCTCTGACCACTCAGCCATACGTTCTCATCAAACTACGCTACAAGCTTTCTAATAACTATTTTCTTTTCTGAAGTGTTGAATAACACCTCAAAGTATATAAATATATTTAATAAAAATCATTCTCTCTTGCCAAAAGATCTTTGGGTAGAGGAAATTTGTAAAAATCTCCCTACAGAGATGCTAACAACATAAAAAAAATTGTAACAAGCGTAAAAGCGGGCTCTCGAGTAATATTGGAACCTTCCAATAGAATTGAAGATTTGAGTAAAATAAAAAAAAACAATTTAAAAAATTACGACGTAAAAATTATCAAATGATCAATTAATATGCGACAGAAATAACCCTGATGATGGAATTGAAAATAGGTTCTATAACTTAGAAGTACTCGTATCACTGGAGTACCGAAATGCATATCTCGAGAAGTTGAATACTTGAGTCCGTATGATATAGTGATTTCTGAAGAGGAACTTTTTTATGTATTTATTAAGACAGTTTTACAATTTGCTACGTATTTAAATATAGCAATTTGATTAAAACAATTATAAAGAAAAAAAACAAAAGAATAGTAATTTAACTTTATTATGTTTAAAATATTATACTTTACACCAGGTTCCCTATGTCTAACTTACTATTTGAGATAAAGCGTGAAGTTGTTTTTATTTTTTAATATATTATTTTGTCACTGGTATATTTAAACAAAGTGTAGGGTTGGTATTGCAATGACATATACATCAGATAAAAAAAGTTTTAAGAACTCTATGGATTTATATGGAATCATTTGTGGGGGTGCCTGGGAAATTATATTACAGGGGTGAGAAGCTCAGACCAGTTTCTTTCTTAGAAATGAACAGATGATAATTCTAGACAAGGGAAAAATATTATATATTTTAATATACAAATACAGTAACGAAGAGTTTTTGTCTTTTGGAATTATTTATACAGTGTGGAAGTGTCAGCACCACTTTTAATGAAACTATAGTTTTATCTACTCCATAAAAGCCTAATACAATTATTATATTTTTTTTCCTCAAAAATTAAAAAGTGATTTTTTGAAACAAAATAAATAATCAAATTGTCGATTTAAAATAAAACGCCATTTGTAAGGACGACGCACGCACACATCAACCTATAAAAGGGACACCGCCGCACACGCCCGATTCCGAAATCGAGTCGTAGGTATTGGCGGCAAAGTTCAAAGTTGCTTAACCTTTAGTAGTATTTTTATAGTAGTAAGTGTTTACGTTATTGGGATCTATGCGTAATCCTTCGTCCAAGCTGTTGAGGTATCTTGATTAATTTCTTTAGATATGGGTTTGAAATATTTTACCCTATATGCTGTTTCCGTAAAAGTATCGCTGCCTCTTACATCCTGTATAATAATTATTAAGGAGGCCCGTCGTGGCGCAGAGGCACAAAGTGTGACTGCAAACGCGACTGGTTGTGGGTTCGATCCCCACTCGAGGAAATAAAATGTTTATTTAAATTTATATTTCCGTTTCTTCGCTCTGTTGTCGAGGTAAAGCCTGGCGTTGAGTTTCGCCACTCAGCACGCAATGCGTCCAGAATTCGGCGGTAAGTGTGGAACGGAGTGTCTTAACATCAGGTTCCCTCTGCCTACCCTGCTGTATGCGGAACACAGTGTGAAGCTTATTTAGATTTAGTTTTTTAATTATTATAATACCTATCCAGCATCTCTAAACCATTGTCAGAGAAGACCAATAATAAATGGAACACATACACTACCATACATAATATGTTGGCGCAGAATAATCCCACATGACGCGCAGTTCCTCCAACGCTGGATAATTAACACTTTCTTAGGTATACTAAGATTAATGGATACAAAAAATCGTTTTTATAACAGTAATTACTTTTTTACTTTTGTTAGATTTTTGTATATCACTCGTATATGAAGATCATAGTGAACGTGATGGTGGATTCGATTCCAACTCGAGTCAATTATTATTCTTATTTTCGGTACGGGGAACCAAGGTACCAAGAAAGATGTCAAATTCCGATCAGACATTTTGTTTATCTATATTTTTGTAATTAAATTATCTTTGACAACATATTATAAACATAAAAAGTAAGGCTTCGAATTTTATTTATATTTTTTAACATTTCATATTTGCGATATCTTAAAATATTATTTCTAAATTATCAATAGAAGAGAAAGAGATAGAATAGAAATATTAAAAAAATATTTAATTCAAAGGTTTTCACAAACATACCTTGTGCAATATGCTAGCTATTTGCATTGAAATTGAATGCAGATATATTCAATATTATCTTATTGTTGCATCTTGTTTCGAATAACTGAAGTAAATACCTAATATCCAACGCACAGTCTGTGGTATATCATTCTCGTTTGTGAATAAATATGACAAAGCATAGATTTTTTTGACAGTTTTCTTTGACATTTATTATAAAATATAAAGGTACAAAGGATGTTCTGTATATACAATTCGTCATTAAAATCCAGAAATGATAAAAACATTACTAAAATAACTATTTTTGTACCATTATATCAATTATTAGAATAAATATCTAAAATAAAAAATATATGACATTAATCAAAAGTAGATGACTCTATGGTTTGTAATTTTTACGTTTAACTCACCTAAGATATTTTTTATAGCAAAAATGGCAGACGAGCAGCACTACCTGATTTTAAGTGGATACCCTTACCCATGGACATTTGCAACTTATATATATATATTTTCATCAGCTTTATGCGCTGGATCTGGCGCATAGCTTTAACGTATAGCGTTAGGCAAAGGCACGCTTTGCCACGACCTCAGAGCAAAAAATTGGAAACTTAAATTTAAATAAATTGTCATGTCCTCCAGTGGGGATCGACTCCACAACCAGTCGCTTTTACAGTCACACTTTGTGCCAATGCAACGAGGCCGTGGCCCTCGTTACAAAACATCCATTTCTAAAATATACTTGAAAGCATCGACATTATACATTCACAATTCTGTAAAATATTCTTATAAAAATCCAAGAACCAACGCAATAATCATTATTGGCCAAGAACGAGTCACTCTAATGAAGCAATTTTGCTCGCGGCCAAATTACCGAGAAATATTCTCTTTTGTACTGTCGTTTTATAGAAGAAATATTTTAAAATAGTTCCTTGTAATATATATATATATATACACACATATATATATATATATATATATATATATATATATATATATATATATATAATATTAATTTGATAATGTCATTAATGATGCCATGCCAGTGCCGAAATAAATTTGTGTCATCAGTTGAGTCATCCCTCGTGAATGTCTCGTCATAGAACTTAGTTCAATTCAACCTCAAAAAGACACAGGTTTGCGCGATGACCACTAAAAAAAATCCGCGCCCAATATTAGCCCATTGGGCCTTAGCGTTTTGTGACTTTCGCGATAATTTGGAAAGCAAGGCCAACTTGCCCTCAAAGAATCTGGGGGTCATCAGCAGAGCGAGACAGAACTTACACGGGACGTGGGCGGCGGTGATCACTTATCATTAGGTGACCCGTACGCTTGCTTGCCTTGACTTTTTCAGTAAAAGGATTCAAATACAGTCAAAAAAACTTGAAAACAGTCAGTTTCACAGAAAAGTCTCTTGAAGACTGTTCAAATCCCGCAATCAGCAGAGTAGGCAGAGGGACCTTGTGTTAAGACACTCCGTTCCCCACTTTCCTTCGTGTTCTGGTGGTATTGCGTGTTGAGTGACGTAACTCAACGCCGCACTTTGCCTCTATACTAGAGCGAAGAAATGAAAATAAAAATGTAAAAAAATATTTCATTTACACACTCACAACCAGTCGATTTTACAGTCACATTTTGTGCCCCTGCGCCACGACTGGCCTCTAAACTTTTCAAGCTCTCTAGTTAAGCCTGCCTTATAGACCTCGGGTACGTTGTTGAAAATTGAGAAAAAAGAAGCTATAATTAAGCTATAGGTACCTTCTTATCGAACTACGTCGGCATTATTATACTATTGTTAGAACGAACAATGGAAATCTACCAAGTCAAGCACATGTCAATGATGATTTATCGTCGCGTACGTTTTCTTGCATCGCAAAATAGGGAAAGGAGATCTAGTGTCTAGACACTCAGTTCCTCGTTTTCACCTCAATTTTCGAAATATTGCGTTCTGAGTGGTGTAACTCCACCCCACTGTCTGCATTATCTTTATAAAAACGAGATAAAATAATATTAATTCCCCGACCTCATATGATGTACATTTGTCGTCAAAATAAAAAAAAATCTGAAAAAGGCACAAAGTGTGACTGTAAAATCGACTGATTGTGGGTTCGATACCCTATTTCTTCGCTCTGGTGTCGAGGCAAAGCGCGGCGTTGAGTTCCGCCACTCAACGCGCAATGACTCCAGAACTCGGCTGAAAGTGGGGAACGGAGTATCTTAACACTAGATTCCCTTTGCCTACCCTGCTGTGTGCGAGATACAGCGTGAAGCTGATAAAAAAAAAAAACAAAAAAAAATGCTAATCGGACTCGCACGCTAAGGGTTCCGTAACAATTTCAGTATTATAAGTCAAAAGGATATTGTTTTTGTAATAATTTTGGATGAAATGAACAACAATTATAAAAGACAAAAGAAACAATTATATAATGTAATGAACAACAATTTTTCGTTTACTTCATAATTGAAATACACTGTGTTTCGATTACGCGACGAATAAAATGATGAATTTAAGTTAGCAGGCTTATGCACTATACACATTTTGTATATTTTTTTATCAGCTTCACACTGTATCCCGCACACAGCAGGGTGCAGGGTAGGCAGAGGGAACCTAGCATTAAGACACTGCGTTCGCCACTTTCTGCCGGATTCTAGAGGCATTGCGTGTTGAGTGGCAGAACTCAACGCCGCGCTTAGCCTCGATACCAGAGCAAAGAAATATAAATGTAAATAAACATTTCATTTCCTCGAGTGGGGATCGAACCCACAACCAGTCGGTTTTACACTCACACTTTGTGCCCCTGCGCCACGACTGGCCTCTTGTATGTATGAAATGAGTTACTACAAATATAAGTTTGAACATGTTGAGACATTCGTGTCTGAAAAATATTGGGCGGAAAGAGTAGATGTTTTCTGTTCAATATTTAAGGCACTTAGGGTCTTATTACCAGAGCGAGTAAAATAAAATAACTCATTCAGACTCTGCCTTACATTTAATTATTACCTTTATAGGATATGAAATAACCGTAATTTAGAAATTCTGCCCTGTTCATTGATTATGGCGTTCCGCACGTTGAGCTCCAACCAATATCATATTGTATTGAGAAAACACTTTTTGATATATTAAAATAAAAATATAAAATAATGCCGCAATTGGCATAAACATTTATAGAATATACTAATATGATATGACGAATATGACGAAACCAAATAACAGGTTAGCTTTGTACCGCTTAATGCGCTTGACGTCGAGAATGTGTATCGAGCCATATGCTGAGTTCACAGCAGGCCAATGCTTTGAATGCCATGTGAATTTAATTTCCTTTTTGTGAATTTATTGTGAATCTAATTTAATTTTTATAATAATTTAGCATTTTTAACCGACTTCTGTAAAAGGAGGGGTTATCAATTCGGTATTCGGAATTCGGACTGTATTTTTTATGTTTGCTCCCTCCGAATTTTGGACTGGGTGAATCGATTTTGATGATTCTTTTTTTATTTGAAAGCTGGTGTTTCCCAAGTGGATCCCATTTTTGATTGATCCATTTCTGACAATGGTATCCATGAGAAATTCACATAAGTATGAAATTCATCATATATACATCATGTGCTTATTAACAAATTCTTAGTCTTACATTACATCTCTATATTCTTCGCTAGAAACTTCTTTTCACTTGCGAGATATTGCGTCACGCTTATGACGTCACATTTTTCACGTTTCACTCAATTCCGCATTTAGGTTAGACTATAGAAAATATTATATAAATTTAAATCATCCAACATATAACAACTAAACACATTGCTATTCTATCCACAATATACAGAGTAAACTAACTTCGTCGTAGTCGAGTAAAAATAAATCTAAATCTATTTTGTGAATGTGCAGCTTTTGGAAGTTCGGCGCACACTGTTCCCGTATTTAGGTTTGCATACTAATAGGGGCCAACCGCATATTCCAATTTTGTGATAATTCTCGTCACAGCTTCAGATACTGAATGTGCGTTCTATTTTGAAACCATCGTGGAGCAGTGTAAAAGTGTATGACTGTAATCGTTATGGTTGTTGGTTCGTTCCCCACTCGAGAAAATGTTGGCGTTATCGTTAAATTATTTTTTTGTATTTATTTTCTATAAATTAATTAAAGGAAATCTAAATAAATAAATACTATTCCCAATAGAAATTAAGCCGCAGACTATTAAGTTTAGATAGACAGGAGAAATTTTATAAACTTAGCATTTCATAGATTCACTGATGTGCGCGCCTGGAACTTGGGACCTCGTGACTCAGTTTCGACCCAAGTGTAGATCTTGAAGATGCCTGTTAAATTTACCCAAAAAGTAAAATGTCAATAAGTAAAATCTAAATACGACATCCGAATAACAACCCTTAAAAGCTTACATTAGCTTTTATTTTACGCGCACAAACTTTCAGAATAAATTATAGTACATAATTTTTTTCGCTTCTCATCCATGGGTAGCTTTCGTAAAATGAATTGGAAAAGTTTACTGATGTTTTTATCTGGTTATATACTGTACTGAAAATGTTACACTAAACTTCTATCAAAATGTTGATTAAAAAATGTTGTAAACTGAGTAATATTTGAATGTGAAATTTTATTTTTATTGTATATTAGATATTACCGTCAAGGCGCAGGGGCACAAGAGTGAGACTGTCACTCGACGGTTATGGGTTCCATCCCCACTCGAGAGAAAAAAAGATTGTTTAGTAATATTTTTTTTATTTCTTCTTTCTGGCAACAACACAAAAGACCCAGCGTTGAGTTCCGCCACTAATCACGTAATGTTTCCAAAAAATCGGCGGAAAGTGGGAAACGGAGTGTTTTAACATTGGCCTCTTCCTAACCTGCTGTTTGCGGGATGCAGCGTGAAGCTGATTTATTCTGTGTTTATTTTACTTACAGTTTCGTTCGTGCGGCCAAGTAAAAGAGTAGCTTATAATACATGACATAGTCAGCAAGTAAATTAGGATATATTGAAATGATTAATGTGATGTAATATAGCCTTAGTTCCGCCACTTCATATGCAATTTTAGAACTCAGCGGAAAGTGGGGAACGGTAATGTTTTAAAACTAGGTTCATCGTAAATTCAATAGCCGTAGACTATATTTAAAAAAAATAATATATAATATATACTAATATAACAAAGCGGAAGTTTGTTTGTTTGTTTAAGCGCTAAGATCTCTGGATTTACTGGTCTGATTTACTTTATTTCTTCAGGAGTGTTATAGGCTATATAACATTACGGTGTATGTCTTAGTTAGCCTTAAATAACGAAATAACAATAACAAGGAACGTCATCGAATTGCTTTAAAATTGTTTTAAGCGGGTGCTCTGCACACATAGTTAGTTATATGTCAGTACGTTGTATGACAATAATATTAAATTTTATTAGATCGAAAAAGAAGTCCGGGACACCATATATCCATCTCTTATCCATCTCTTATAATAAACAATAACACATTTTGTGACAAAGAATAATAAAAAAATTGTAAGGTCATATTTTATCGATTTTTATCTCACATATATATTGAAAATTTAGAAATAAAAGTTATTTTATCGATAATCGTCGGTTTTTCTAGCATGTAATTTGGACGTATACTTTTCAAGAATATGTAAAATTAAAATAATTCAACGCTCTGTTTACGGCCGCAAGATGAGCTCGAGTCCCGCGGGGGGCGTCTTTGCCACCGATAACCTTCTATCATACGTAGTGTTCATGATTGAATGTATTAATCTGTTGGCAAATTCAGCATAATGTGAAGCCGTGAGTAGGCCGCTAGTACCATACAGATTTTTTTACAATTCCAAAGTAAGAAATCTAGAAAATTTAAACAAACAAAAGAAGAATGTTTAATAATAACTTGAATCTAAATGAATTTCGTTCGTTCTGTATGATCCGTTTTAAAATTAAATTCCTACGAACAGGTATTGTAGTTAAATCACGGTGCTGCGTCCACTTCCACAGAGATGAATGTTTTCATTATAGTGAAAATGGCTTGTTACTATTCGAAACGTGGAAAATGTTGGTTAAATATTTCGCTTTTATAGCTAGCTCTAATTTTTTTATGAAATTTTATTCAATATTATTCAGCTTCATGCTGTGTCTCGCACATTACAGGGTAGGCAGAGGGGACCTAGTGTTAACACACTCCGTTCCCCATTTTCTGCCGAATTGTGGAGGCATTGGGTGTTGAGTGGCAGAAATATAAATTTAAGTAAATATTTCATCTCCTCGAGTGGGAATCGAACCCACAGTCGGTTTTACAGTTAAACTTTGTGCCCCTGTGCCACGACTGGCCTCGCCGGAATTAAATTTTGAAATTATTAAATTTTAATGAAATGAAATTTTAAAATTATATTAATGCTACAGTGGCGCAGCAGAAGGCCTTCTGACTGTAGACGCAACAATAATAAGCTCAGTTCCCAATTGTAGTCAATTGTGAATTAATTACTTTAGTCATACGTTTCCATTCCCCACTTTTCACCGAATGCTGGAGGTATTGCTGTTGAGTGGCGGAACTCAACGCTGCTCTTTGCCTCGTAAACAGAGCGAGTGGGAATCCATCCCACAACCATCGCGTTTGTAATCGCGCTATGTCAGACTTTATGTCTGACGGTATTTTTATTGGAACAAAAAAATTATATACATAATTAAATGTCCTTCAAAAAATTTATTTATATAACTTAGTTCTAAGTTAAGGAATAAAAGTTATTTTACTTTTACACTTGCTTCCCTCCTTTCTTAGGAATATTTTACTTAAGGTACTGTTAATTACGACTCCATCAATCTTTCCTTAATCGCTACTTACTGCTATTCTGAGACTGTTCCCTGACTCGTTTTCCCTTTTCATTTAATTAGTTTATTAAACTGTGGATATTTGAAATTCAAATAAAAACATGAATTAACTAACACTATCGTTGCGAAGTTCTGACGTAGGACTGTAGGTTCGAATTCCGAGATAATTATTGTTATTTATTCTTATTTCAGCTTCACGCTGTATCCCGCACACAGCAAGGTAGGAAAGTGAACCTGGGAACCTAGTGTTAAGCCACTTCGTTCCCATTAAAACAATTCCATTCCCCACTTAAACTCTCGATTTAATATTTTATTTTCTCGAGTGGGAATCGAACCGACAATCTGTCGCGTTTACCGTCGCACGTTTGTACTTCTGCGCCACAACTGGCCTATACATAAAATATTGTGGGCTTGTGGGCTCATGTGGCTACAAGAGTAGGTACTCTGACATGACGAGACGAGTTCTAGAAGCATTGCGTGTTGAGTGATGGAACTCAACGCCGCACTTTGAAAATATATATCATAAATAAATATTTTACTTCCTTGAGTCCCCATTCGAGGATCGAACCCACAACCAGTCGATTTTCCAGTCACAGTTTGTACCCGTGCGCCACGACTGGTCTCATAATATGTATATAATTATAATAATGAAAAATCATTAATTTATATTTTTTTGAAATTGCTTATATATTTTATAATGTTTAATAAACATAAAGAAAATAAAAGTTCATTAGAAAACAGGATTTCAGGTGTTTCGTTTTGAAGTCAACTTTTAATAACTTCGCCCTTTGACTGTCGCATACTGTAGATTGCTTTCTAATTATTATTACGGCATGTAGGAAAGAAATCAATTTTTATATTATAAAGAAAAATAACTTCAGTAACTTCAGCAAGAAAATATCCACTGAAACCATTTATATATATTTACACTTCTACATAGGTTTTATAAGAGTTGAAATTCAAACCATATTCTCAGATCTAGGACCTCATAATTCCCTGAAAAAATCGTGTTTCTACTTTTATGTAAAAAAGATTTCACAAA
Organism: Heliconius hecalesia formosus; assembly: GCA_018249775.1. NCBI lineage: Eukaryota > Metazoa > Arthropoda > Insecta > Lepidoptera > Nymphalidae > Heliconius > Heliconius hecalesia. The sequence goes on along the minus strand of DWMY01003329.1, from coordinate 155 downwards.
AAACGTGTATTTCGACACTATAAAGGGAATCAAAATCAATAAGGTACTATGAAATATTTCAGCTAGAGACACTAGCTGTACAGGTACAGGTAGTACTAGTTCAGGAACAAAAATCTGAAAACTATTTGTTTGTAGTTAAATTCAAAAAAACTCGA
>DWMY01003328.1:0-10375 GCA_018249775.1 Heliconius hecalesia formosus | reverse complement strand
AAATGGAAATAGAACCCAAAATGCGACGGCATTTAAAGTTGCAATAGGCTTATATAGTCGTTGAAGTTAATATGAAATTAATATACAAAAGCTCGCTATGCAGCCATTGTCCAAGGGAAACGGAAGTTTGAATTAACCACCATGTCTCCTTTGTACTTCCCTCTCTTCCTGTTTAGGATGAAATATTATGTTGATTACATTTTTTTTTCATTAAAGAAGAAACAGGCAATTGTCCTTGCTGTTGAAATACTTCACTATAATAATAGAAAAAATAAAAATAAACATCCAAAGAAATAAGACGACTGTAATAAATCTAAAATTTAACAATTGTTTTTTTACATTTTTAAAGAGTTATTACGCTTAGGAATGAAAAATATTCTAATTATTCAAAAAACATATAACATTAATGATTCTGACAAACTAAGCCATAAGTTCTAAAATGAGATTTAAGTATTAGAATTTAACTAATTACAATCCTATAGATTTTATTGCAATTAAACAAAACCTACCAGTTTAATGAAAGTTAAGGGGTAATTTCGGAATAAATGAATAAGTCAGTTAACTAAAAATTTCAATACATACAAAAACTTGAAACATTTAGACTATTAAAAAAATATAAACACTAACAAAAATGAAAAAAAAAATTAAAAAAAAAAACCTAAATTAAATAAAAAATGAAAATATACACCTTCACTATACAAACCAATAAAATTTAATGAAAAAAAAAAACGAAAATCCACCAAGATCACTACAATACACTTTATTACAACGAAAATTTGCCAAAATCCCACTCTATTTGGAAAGCCTAACGAAAATTAATATTAGCGAGTAACCCACCCAACGTTTTTTCATGTCATTTAGAGACTGAGGTTGGGTTGAAAAAGGTTGGGAAATAAGGCGTGGTGAATTTAATAAATTCGATGACAGGAACCAGGTGTTGGTATACAAAGGGTATTTGTGGAGAGGCAATTTGGTAACGTCTTGGAGGTACGAAATAGATTAAGATTATTTTTTAAAATGTTGTTATTTTTAAAGTAGATGAGCATGTTTGAATTGTTGTTTTTGATGTGGAGGTAGTAGATTAAATGTTTAACATAGTGTTTTTTTGAAAAAAATTATAAAAAATTGAACGTAGACCAGTCGTGGCGCAGCGACACGAGGTGTGACTGTAAAACCGACTGGTTGTGGGATCGATCCCCACTCGAGGAGATGAAATAATTACTTAAAGTAATATTTCCATTTCTTCGCTCTGGTGTCTAGGTTAAGCGCGGCGTTGAGTTCTGCCACTTAACACGCAATGCCTCCAGAATTCGGCAGAAAGTGGGGAACGGAGTGTCTTAACACTAGGTTCCCTCTGCCTACCCTGCTGTGTGCGGGATACAGGGTGAACCGATCCACTTTATTTTTTTTCTTAAAAAAAGTATTTCCCTTTCGTAGGGAATAATATTATTGAAATGTTAAAATGCTTTACAATTTCTGTATATTTTGGTTATTGCCAATTATGTTTTTATAGAATTTGATATAATAAAGTAATGCAAGTTTTTTTTTATCTTTATACTTTTTATTACAAATACAAAAGTATTTGTAATATTTATCTAAGTGTAGGTTTAAGGGACACTACACTTTTAAATCTACACTTGAATCACTAATCTCAGGTGTGTAAGTTTCTCAAGCTGCAATGTGATGGGCACGACCCCGTGGAATCTGAAGTAGTAGTACAATTAAGTTGTTATGCGCCACAGATTTTTATTGTCCGTGTTTTCTTTGTACTTAATTGATTATTAAAACTGTTGTTTTTTCTTTTTAAAATGTGAAGTGGACGTTATATCTTGAACGATCTACAGTTGCTTTTGTCAAATCCGTTTTTATTCGTATTTAGTAATTTAAGAACAAGGCCCCGAGAACAGAGACGTCAATTATTGTTAAATAACATTAAATCAGAATATAATTGGTGCCAAAAAGTAGGTCATACATATTAGGTGTCAATTAAATACTAATTGATGATTGTAAGACGCAAACTCTATCGTGACATAATTGACAAGTATTTGACAGTATACTATGATTATGGGTTCTCCCACTTGGGGAAATGCATAAAAGTGGAACAGGGAACAAATGATTAAAACGGAAATGGGAAACGTCTTAGCTTCTTTCGCAAATTGTGAAAAATGCATAAGGATCACATAGGAAATCTAGTGTTTCCGTCGGATTCTGGATGCATTGCGCATTGAATTTATATTGTCAGTAATTGATAACTGAGTCACAGAAAAATACACCAACATCGAAATCTATGAAGACATTTAGACATCTACAAGATTATTGACGTAGAAAATTTCACTTCGAAGTAATAATATCGGAGTTCCGGCGAAACAAATTTTGAATTGCCACTTCATTTGTCAAATTAAATTTGGTAAAGCAATTGCGAAGGAATTCACCTTTTGTTGAAATTAATAAAGATGTTTATTGAGGTTATTATCATCTAAATTGACTGGAACTTAGATGGAATTTTTGAAGGCCATTGATCCTGACCCTTCAAGAAAGGTTATTTTCTCACTCTGTGCCGGATTTTCAGCGTTGGTTAAGAATACATGGTTTAGTTGGGAAATGTCAGATTATGTAATGACTTCAGAACGTGTATCCAAAATGGAACAGTATTGCGAATATTTAAGAATTGTTTCTTTATATCGACATTTTTAAAAATATTAATTACACACTAAGAAAAAATATATTGAGAAACTTATAAAAGTTCGAACGTAGCGGAATTCGTACTGGCACCACTTGGTAATCATCCAAATATTCCTTTCTTTCAGTTTGTCCCTTTCTTTAATCTATTATAAAGATAAATAAAAACCGGTCAAGTGCGAGTTGGACTCGGCCACCGAGGGTTCCGTATACATTTTTGGATTGTATATTCGATAGAAAGTGCAACTTATAAAAATTTACAAACTGAACTTTGCATATATCCATGCACTCATTTTGTATGAAATGAATTACAATTATAGGTTTATGATAATTTTTTCTATAAAAAACCATTAAATTTCACTTTTCGCAATTTTTTATTTATCTGTGCTATATGAAGTTGCTTTGAAGCATCGTTCATAGCGAGCGTTCGGGTCACCTGATGGTAAGTGATTACCGCCGCCCACGACCCCCTGCAACATCAGAGGAGCTACAGGTGCGTTGCCGGCCTTTAAAGTGGAGATAGAGGCGCTTTTTGAAGGTACCCATGTCATATCAACCTGGAAACACTGCCGCACTGAAGCAGGTAAATTGTAGCTTGATACCTCTACGTGTTCCTGAGAAAAAGAGACTTTACAGACGGACGGATGGAAAGTGATCCTGTAAGGATTTAATTTTTTTCCTTGCAAGATACGGAACCCTAAAAATCTAGTACAATCAACTAACCGGCCATGATTTTAAACGTTTTGATTGTGGGGGACCAAGTGGTTCACTTGGAGGAAATATTTTTTGCTCTCGTAACACAGTGCTACGTTGAGTTCTGTCACTTATCAACGCAATATTTCAAAGCGGAGGGTAAATCACTTAAGGAATTATTATTAACACTAGGTTCTCTTTTGTCTTGGTTTGGTTTAGTCAAAAAGATAGTAATGTTTTTCGAGAGCTTGTGTGTATATCCATTTATTTGGCACGTTCTGCAGCTTATACAACTGAGGGACAAAGGGTTTTACTTGACATAACAGTATGGACATCGCATGAAAACTAGAAAAATAACCATTTCAACTATAGAACTAAAATTTTGGATTTAAATATAATAACATGAAACCCGAGTGCTTTATATAATGAAGTAAAAAGAGAAAAATATGTTAAACTATATACTTTGAGTGCTTGTCCCAAGCACTTTTACTAGCACAGAAAGATCTACCAAAAATATTTCTGTATATATATTTATCTTTTCAGTTCATTATTTTTATGAAGTAGGTTTCTTGTTTTGTTTTGATTTAATTAATTTTACGTTCGTATTGAGACAGATTATAACATACGAGATCAGTCTTGGAGCAATGTCACAAGCGTGCGACTATAACCGCGACAGGTCGTGGGTTTGATTGCCACTCGAGAAAATGAAATATTTAATATTTTCATTGTTCTGCCTCTAAATTTGGAGATTAGAAGTGCTCTAATGGGAACGGAGTATCTTAACACTATGCCCCCAGGTTCCCACTGCTTATCTTGCTATGTACGGGGTACAGCGTGGACCTAAAGAAAAATAATAAAAAGCAATTAGTGTAATAAAGAATATTAAACTTTTGTTATAGGTATTTCAAGGAAGTTGAAAGTACACGATGTCCTATTTCTTAGAAATAGGCTCGTCTCAACTTGTAATGTAACAATGGAGAAAAAATAAATGTCCAGGCAATATTATAATTAGTTCCGTACGTAATTAGAATTTTACGTCTACTTTATTTTTGCCTTCATTTGTGGCGGAATAATAATAATTTTTTTCTTTGATTTTGAGCTGTATCCCACGTAAAACAGGGTAAGCAGAGGGAAGTTGAGGGGGTTAAGACACTGTGTTTTCTCTTTTTCACTGAATTTTCAATACTTTCGCACAGAGAGATTCGCACTTTGTCTTATTACCAGAGCGAGGATATGGAGATTATTCCAGTGTAAACCGAACCTATACTTCAAAGCAAGCTCTTGGCAGTTGCGCTATAACGTTGTATATTTTTTAATAAAACAAATAATAAAAAAGGTCACGTCATTTTGGTCACAGATAAATACCACAGAAACACAACGTTGACAGTTTGAGGGGCTTAACAAATAGGATTATTTGGGGATTTAATACTTTTTTGTGACACCAGGTGAGGTTGGCGTGACACTTGTCGGTGTTTATTTGATATTTTTTGTCTATGACGCTTTTTTGTTTTTTATTTTTATGCAAATCATAAATACGTGAGATGCTGGAATAATAATAAATTATATTCATATATTTTTAGGGTTCTGTACCTACTAACCCTAGAACCGTTCCCCTTATTAAAATTTTATGAACAGTACCCTAAGGTACGTGTGTACCCGAACAAAAAAAGATAATAAATTCTTATGAAAAGTTATTTTTTTAACATTTCTTTCAATCTTATTAATAGAATTTAACATGACACAATATAATTTTTTATAATTTTCACACATTTTATGTTGGGGTTCAAAACATATAAAAGTTTTACACTTGGTGCACTATGCGCGTGAGTTACGGTCTTTTAAACATAACCATATCTTCTGGATTTTGGAATAGCAGTGGCCCCCATAGTTATTGGTTGTTTTTTTACAAAAATATCTCCAATATCGTTGAGACATTGGCAAAGTTCAGTATTGAAATCGTTCTTCTAGGTGGGATTTTCTGAGATCAAGTATTTGATTTTATTTAATTTCGCTATAAAATCTTCAATGATCATTTTTGAAATCTTGCTTATTAGTTCGATTGGTCGTGTGTAACAATGTTATAAGGAAAAAAAGAATCCTTATGAGACCACTTTGTTATATGTCCGTCCGTCCGTCTGTCAAGAGCCCTAATTTCAGGAACGCTTAGAGATATCGAGTTTAAGTTTAAAATGTATACTTAGGTCTACAGTCCCTTGATTTCCTGAAAAAATAGTATGACTTAGCAAACATTTACTAAAAAAAAAGATTATATCGCAAAAACCGCGTATTTCGACACTACAAAGGGAATCAAAATTAATATTTATTTCCGGTTGACCTAGAACTATGCTCGAGACCTCTAATTTTTGTATGGAACCTTCGGTGGGCGAGCCCGACTCACGCTTATTCGGTTTTTAAGATTTGTTACCAGTATTCCGTTCGCGGCTTTGACCGCGTGTACTACATGCCCATAGATATTGTGTAAAATGTTATTGTAGAATATTAGGAAGAAAATAAAATATTTAAAATTTATTTATTTATTTTTTCGATTTGGTGTCGAGGCAAAGCGGGGCGCTAAGTTCCGCCACTCCACACGCAATACTTTCAGAATTCGGCGGAAAGTGGGGAGTGGTGTTTCTTAACACAAGGTTCCCTCTACCCACCCTGTCGTGTGCGGGATACAGCGTGAAGCTGAAAAAAAAATAAAAAAATATTTTTTCATACATCAAAGCAGAAGTTTTTCAACCTGTCATTCACATATTAAGAAGAACTTTTGAACATCTCAAAGAAAAAGATCCAAAAAGACTATAAAGTTGGAAACACACTCGACCTCAATCAACCAACGACCCGCATTTCAACTGCTTATCAGAAAGTATTGTGGTAAAACTTACGGGAAAAAACATTTTAAATAAACAATATGTATGTGAAGTAATTAATATGTATGTGTAATATTTAATATTTTCATTTCTATGCTTTGGTAAAGAGGCAAAGTGCGGTGTCGAGTTGTGTGAATTCCATTCCCACTCAGGGGAATAAATTACTTGCATTTCCTTGCTCTATATTATGAAAGGATAAAAAAAAGTTATGCATATATAGCGTGACGCTTTATCACTTTTATAGCTTGTTAAACAGAGGAAATATAGTGTTAAGACACTCCCAATCTCCCGTTTCCAACTTTCCTCCTTATTTTTAAGACATTGCGTGATGAGTGGTGTAACTCAACCCCGTACTTTATCTTATCAGAGCGTTACATTCGATAGCATCATATGTAAGCCTTACGTAACTATGAAAGCAATAAACTTCGTTCAAAGAATAATACAATACAAAAGTAATATAAGAATTTTCTTTTAGGATTTTATGATTATTGACTTATTGCTTGGGGACGTTCTTTCATATATTATGTAGGCATCAAAATTTCAGTCAAATTTTGCTTTTAATAAATTAATTTTAATAGATAAAGTGAAGTTGTATTTTCAAATATCACTGAAAGCAAAGTTTATAATAAAAATTACCTTCAAGAAATTTGATAAGAAAAATAATAAGTAAGAGGCTATGATAGCACAGTCGCAGCTTCGGAAGGCATGCTTTTCACGCTGTTTCCCTCATATTGGAGGTTAGGTGAAGAAACTAGTGTTAAGCCTTCTCCATTTTTCACGCAAATTTGAAGATGTGGCGTATTGAATGGCGAAACTCAATATCATGCTTTGCGAAGCTTTACCAGAGCGAGGAAACGAAAATATTTCGTCACTCACTGAGTGAGAGTGGAATTTACAAACGTCATGTAAACGATCGAATGTTGTGCTATAAAAGACAAATGAAAATGATAAAATAGGAAAAAATATTAATTAGGTAAAAGATAACAATCTTTTTTACCAATTTCTTTTTTAAAAAGGAGGAAGTTCTAAGTATATTTGTTAAATATCTTTATTTTGTGCTATTAAACAGACACACAATCTGTCAATTTCTCCGTTATGTTATATGATCTCAAGTCAAAAAGTAGAAATGTCTAAGAGTTGCTAATGTTATATGGGACATTTTAAGTGCCCAAGGTAATGACCACAGGTACAGTGGAATAAATTAAAAGGATTAAGTCACATACATCCTGGGAGGCCAGTCGTGGCGCAGGGGCACAAAGTATGACTGTAAAGAAATATTTATTTAAATATATTTTCATTTGATAGGCAAAGCGCGGCGTTGAGTTCCGTCTATCAAAACGCAATAGCTTCAGAATTAGGCGGAAAGTGAAGAACGACGTGTATTGACACTAGTTTTCCTCTGCCTACACTGCTGCGTGCGGGATACAGCGTGAAGCTGATTAAAAGGATTAACGATGCAATATCCCCCCGATATATGGAATATCCAATAAGCAAACAATTTTGCAATTGAAACTAGTAATTCCTGAGATTAGTGCGTCCAAACAAACAAACCCTTTACCTTTCTAATATTAGTTAGATAAACACAAATCACTCTTCTCTCCACAATTGTCACGAACAAAATATTACATATCTACGAAAATCTCGTATAAAACAGCTGTATTCTTACCATACTCGTCTACACACAAATCATTTCTACATTATTAAATCAAGAGATACCTTCCCTTATTTTACGTTATACTGTAAATTACACTCTATGTGGTTGTTTTAGAGTTCATATTTCATTGACATAAGCTATATAGCTTTATTAGAGACGACGTTAATACTAGCGTCAAATATTTGGGGTAAATAAATTAAGCTGTGTTCTGTCGATGTATGAACACAATATACGAGTATAATGTTACAAAGCTTTCAACTTTTCAACGGAATTCATCGTCGCACGTTGTTTTGTTACCAGAAAGACAAAATAAAAATAACTTCCCTCAAATAGGAATCGAACCTCTACCCGTTGCACCTATAATTATTAGCTGTACTCATTTAAGAATCCTTTAAAAGACTGTGACCGAGCCGAGAAAGTGCTATCACCGGGACTGTAGTGTGAATCTGGCCTTCTCTTTAATTACTATGTCAAGTCGACACTTAATGCTTGTAAGCCTTTGAATAACCTTTCTACAGCATCAATTCATCATTTTACAGGAAAATGTCATATTAAAATATAGATAAAATTGCCACAGTCGCGAACTTGTACACATAACTATGATAGTAGTTTTTCATTTGCAATGGTTCAATATCCTTAACAAGGCGTTGAGTTCTACCACTCAAGATGCATAGTCTCGAATTTAGGCAAGAATCGAGAACAGAGTGTCTTAACACTGGGTCCTCTCTGCCTACCTTTTCTTACCCCGAGTAAATCTTTTTGATCACGTCTGCCGAGTGGGAACTCGAACGACATGGACGGACAGATGTAGACCGTCCACGCTAACCAATAACACCTGACGGTGGTCTCTCTCTGGTGTGACAGGCCAGTGTTATGGGATCCAAGATTCTTCCACAGCCCCGGCAGCGCTATCCGCGCGAGAAGCCGAACCAAAAGAATCTTGTAGCCTTTTTATGTAAGTTAACCCTAAATTTAAACCTACTTTAATTTACGTAATCTACAACAAACTACAAGCAAATCTCATCTTAATAAAATATTGGTCAAGTAGTACTTTAGTAATTAATCCCGTTTAACTGACCCCGTTAAATCAGTTTGACCGTTCGACCTTTGCAAGCCATTTAACAGCGGACTTAAATCCCTTACCGACTCACCAGATTAGGATAATTGGACTAGATAGGTCTAATGGGACGTATTAAATATCTAAACGAATAAGAAATTTTATCTATAAGTGGTATTGATGGGTTCAAATCCCAGTTGAGGAATATTTATTATCTATATTCGCTATTTAATATGTATAACATTTTTCCATTAATAAGTGACAAACCAACAACGCTTAGCCAAAGCTACTAAGAGTTGAAATTTAAAATGAAGACAATAATTTTTATTATTTTTTAATAAAACTTCCAAACTATTCTTACATACTTAAACTGAAACAAAACATCAATTGTAGAAAATAATATATTAATTACTTCAAAATAAAACAAATAGAAAAATAACAAGTGTAATTATTGTGGTATCAAGGCTAGTCGTGGCGCAGGGGCACAAAGTGTGACTGTAAAATTGACTGGTTGTGGGTTCGTCCCCACTCGAGGAAATGAAATATTCTTTTACATATTTTTTTTTATTTCTTCGATCTGGTATGATAAACATATAATAATAAATAATCGTATCGTGACGAGGCAAAGCGCGGCGTTGAGTTCCGCCACTTAATTCACATTGCCTCCAGAACTTGGCGAAAAGTGGGAATCGGTGTCTTAACACTAGATTCCCTCTGCCTACCCTGCTGTGTGCAGGATACAGCGTGAAGCTAATTTAATTAGATTTTTATTAAAATTAATTTAATTAGTTTTTTAGAATCCGTTATTTTTAAAATCCAGGACTGCATGGTTGTTTTATCTATTTTTTAGCTTTTCTTCGATATGATTATTTCTTAATATTATTTTTTCTTGACTGGCATTGAAAATTCAGATTTAAATAGATGTCAATATTTTAACGTGTATTATTACAAAAAATATGTATGTATCACACATCGTAGGCATACCATTTTTCGTTGCCCATTTGTTTTATAGATAATGCGATCCAATTGATAAGACCGAGAATCAAATCCACAATCATCAAATATAAACATTTCTCAATTATTCTACTAACATATATAAATGATATAAATGAACTATTCAGGTTAAATTATAACGCGTTGCGGTTACATATAACACTAGGTGCTTATTGAATTCAATTGTCCTGCAAATGCATACATTTAGGCATTCTATTCATGTGCGAATACTAGATAAATATGGGTGAAATGTTTAATATTTATTTTTTATCTTCACGCTGTATCCCGCACATAGCAGGTTAAGCAGAGAAAATCAAGAAACATAGTGTTAAGATAATCCGTTCACATTAATACACATCTGTTCCCCACTTTTTGAGGAATCACATGTTGAGTCGCGAAATTCAAGAACAGCAAGGAAATAAAAAT
>DWMY01003327.1:0-10377 GCA_018249775.1 Heliconius hecalesia formosus | reverse complement strand
CGGAGTGTTCGGTCCTTTCTTTAGTCAGGACAGTAACGTTTTTTTTATTTTAAAAAGTGCTAACTGGACAATTCGATTTATGTATAGCCGTGAACCCTTTTAGTATGTGAACCCTTATTCTTTTTTATTATTAATTTTGTTTTTAATTACGGTGTTTTATTATATACCTTTTTATTTTCTTGTCTAGATAATAAACATTGTTACAATGTAATAAATTTGTAACTGTTCGTTATCTGTACATATGGATGATATATAGGAAAATCTAGAATTTGTCAATTTAATAGAAATTAAAACTAAGATCATTAAATAAAAATGCAAATGGATAAATCAAGCGGGCGAAGCCGCGACTGGGTCGTTATTATAAATATAAATTTTGCATTTATATAATTTATTGAGTAATAAAGCTTTAGACAGAGACTGTGTAGCGTAACAAATCGATTTTCACTCAATGTCCTTCCTAGACGCGATCACACTGCAGTTTCATGTTTTCCTTAAAGCCAGAATAATATCGGTTATTAAAATATTTATATATTATATAAGATATTTTTTTATATCTTTATAATGTTCTATTCTCAGAAAACTGAAACATTTGCCTTCGAAAATGCTGATATCCGCTAAGAATTAAAAGAGAATCCACTACGTCAATCATACTATTCCCCCCGTTCGCTCTCTTGCACATGTGAACATTACAAAACTTCAATATAAGCTTCTAAGATCTTGTTCATCACGCTGGCCTAGTACTGCTTCGCGCAATCCTACCCAACCGTTCAAATCATCACATATACATTTTTTTTTCATTCCCTCTTATACTATTCAGAACATCCCTGACACTCTCCCAAAAGTCCTCGAGCTCGCCTGATGTAAGGTACAAGCCCTTCCTTATATCCCGAATATATATTTTTTTATTTTATATTTTTTTACCCAAAGGTTGTCTTCAAGAAACCGCTAATTAGTGATAAGACCGCCTTTTGCGCTTCACAAAAGGTTATTTGCATTTACTTTATGTACGTTATAATTTTGCTTTGTATTTCCATTTACAGTGTACACAGACAGAATCGGATTTACATAAGTGCAGTAACGCTGAAGTGGGGGCTACAGTTATTTTCGTATGAAGTGATTAATTTAAAAAATTGAAATATATATTGCCCACATATAAAATATATAAATAACAAAAGTTAATTCAAGATAAATAACATTTATTAAAAAAACTATCAATGAATGAAGGCCGATGATGGAAGACTCGTAGCGATCCCTATTAGCCCACAAGTACCATAAGAGCATTGTTGTTGTGAAAATTGGCGACGAATGTGTCGTTGGGGATCGCGACCCAATACGCCTAAAACCAAAAACTAAGCTACAAATAGCTCTGTAGAATGTCAGAGGATGGATGGATTAGAAAATTAATTAATAAATAAGATGAATTGAATAAAATGTGCCAAGCGTCTGGGACTTGCTTAGTTTTTTGTGTAAATTACACCGAAAAGCAGAGTTAGTGTCAAGCGATTGGCGAGGTCAAATTATCGTTTGTATAAGATTCTACCAGCTTTAGGACTATCAGTTTATGAACTTGGGTAGTGAATATAGTATAATAAAATGTTAGTGAGAAGAATGCAAGAGATATCCGAAAGATTGTTGTGGGAGGTACAACGATTTGGAAAAGGGTGCATGAAGAAGTATGTCCGTAAGTCAAAAAATATTTCTGTGCTTTTGTGCACTTGGAAACGTCATTTGACAGTGATTTGAGAAAATATTGTAGATACTGCCCGGGCATAATAGGGCGTAGTGATCGCACAAGGGCATCAGCATGCGACTGTAAACGCGACAGGTTGTGGGTTCGAATTCCACTCGAGGAAGTGAAATAGGTAATATTTTCATTTCCTCGCTCTGGTAATGCGAATAAAGCGCGTCGTTAGGCTTCTTTTGCCAACTCTGTGTATAAATAAACAATAGTTAAAAAAACACGTTTTTGGGAAAAAAATAAATGTAGAAATACTGTAGTGTTATTATTCAGTTTTTAGCAGTGTCCGACCGAAACAAGATTTAGAGACTGAAACCGACACTTTTTAATGTACAGCATGACCTGAAGATAAACGAAAAGAGTCGATAGCGGTCGACATTTCTAATAATTTTGTACCTTGTATTACATAGTCCGAAGTTTTAGAGTTTTCGAGATAGAAGTTATATAAAGATTTTTTGAAACGAATACTTTAATATTGTTATTACTATATTAATTTCTTATTATATCTGGATCGGATGATTTTGTTACTCATGAAGGTTTGTTACTCGTGATAGGCCGAAGCTGACCCAATCCGAAGTCGAAAAGAGTCCGAAGTTATATAAAGATTTTTAAAGATTTTTTTCTAAATATCATATTTGGGCAGAAAAGGAAATTTGTTTCACGATTTTGTTCGTGGACTCTTAATAATTTGTCTTCTCTGATATATCTAGCAGTTCTACACTCTATAGTCCATTGGAGCACAGAAAAAATTAAACGCCTAAGTTAACGCAGTCAAAAGCATACAAGCGTTCATGCATCGTATTTGTTGCATAATATATGAAATTTACCACGTAACCAAAACTATACCTAAGATATTATGCATTTATCTGAGAAGTGAAGGTTAACATACAGTTAGAAAAAAAATCAAAAAATGGTAATTTGCAGGAGGAATATAACAGAAAAAAAATATGTTTATAGTTAATTCCTAATAAAATATTAAGTTTATATATCCTCTTTTTAAATTAGTTTATACGTCTTCTTTTCTGAAGAGCATAAAAATAAGACCACATTATTATACATGTACATATACCTATGTACGTATATTGTACGTCTATAGTATTCGAATATACGAGTATGTAGGCATATTGTTCGATTTTACATGTGATTATTCTATATTTGTATGAATCAATACAGTAATTATAGCTTTAATTAAACTATTATTACTTCTAACGTTGAATAATTAGTAAGCTGGAAGCCAATGCTATACTTTGCGTTACAAGACTGACGTCGCAATTTTTTCATAAAATTAACTCTCATAGCATGACTCTTTGAAAATTAATTCGAAAAGCTTGATAAATTTCAGGAATTTAATTTAATAATGTTACCGTTACTACGTAAGTAGGAAGCCGCCCTAGCTGAAAGAAAGTTGAAAGTCTGCCTGGCTTGCAGACTTAATTATCTTTCAATAAAAAGTTCTATGAAGTAAGTATAGACTCATTTGACTCTGTTAACTCAAAAAATCTTAAACTAAATAGTTACACTATTAATACATGAAATTAAATCAAAACTTTCCTGTTTATCGCTTGTGATTAATTAAATATTCTTTATATAATATTATACCCATTATTTTTATTAAACTGTTAATGTGTTCTCATTTCTAAAAATGGAACCCTAAGGTTCCGTACCTCAAAAGGTAAAAACGGAACTCTTATATTATCTTATAATATATTATTTCGAAGAGCCTTTCCTCCTTCCTTGCATTCTATTAGACGGCCACAATAAGCTAGAAGCTAAAGTAATTGTTGTAAAGTTACTTATTAATAATACTGTGCAGAGTATTATTAATAAGTAACTTTACAACAACTATTCATAAATAATAATTTTAATCTATAGTGATCTATCTGATGTAGAATTACGTGATATATTGTTTTTATAGAAAAATGCAAGGCTTACGGGTCACTTGATGGTAAGTGATCACCACCGCCCACGACCCTGTGTAACACTAGAGTAGGACCTTTGAGGTGGAGATAGACGCGCTTTTTTAATCTAAACTAAAAATATCTAATGTATATCTATACATTTAAAGTCATAATTCAAAAGTTGAAGAGTTATTTGGTTGAACTGGTTAAGCTCGAGGACTACTGATTCGAATTGAAAAAATATGTATAGGCGTATATTACATTACGTTGTACGTTTCGATGTAGCACGCTTTATTTGAGATCAAAGTTACTTCGGGCGATCAAAATGTGTCATGTGTCATACACAACTCTTAGTTATTTTCATTTGGCCACGTAGACGAAGCCACAGGTAAAAGCTAGTTATATATTAATATAATATATTATACGATAACACTACGGAAGAATTATAATTTATTTATAGAATACATTTATTACATTTATATCATACATTTACTATAGCATCTGTTATTTCTGTTAAATATAGATATGTATCATCCTTATCTATCTATTGATTTATTATAACTTTAGGCCGTCGTAACGCGGGGGCACTAGCGCGTTATTGTAAGCGCGACGGTGGTGGGTTCGATCCTTACTCGGGTGAAAATGAATATTTATTTATTTATTTATAAATATTTTTATAAAGTTTCACGCTGTATCCTGCACACAGCGGGGTAGGCAGAGGAAACCTAGTGTTAAGACATTCCGTTCCCCATTTTCCGCCGAATTTTGGAAGCAATGTGTGTGTGTGTGTGTGTGTGTGTGTGTGTGTAATTGCGGAACTCAACGCCGCAGTTTTACCTCGTCATGAGAAAAAAGAAATGATAATATTAAAAGTTAGTTAGTTATAATAATTATTCATTAAAAATTACATTATATACTTACAGCAAAAGTTGTCTCTCGTTGGCCCGACGCGGTGCCTTCTGGTTCAACAGGTGTGCGCAAGCTCTGAGGCAGTAGCTCGATGAGATTGTTCGTGTGGGGCTGGTAGCGGAGGACCAGAACGCAGGTCGACACCAATGTGTAAGCTAGTAAAGTACCTATTTATAGAAAATCATATGTCAGTATCTGTACATTTAATTGTTATTATGAAAAAAAAATACAAATCTCTTTGATTGTTATACCGAAATTTCTGAATGCCTTAAAATAAATAACATATATTTTCTATATTACAGAATATAGAAAATATATGTTTTTTATTTATATATATTTTATGAATGTACGTTTTGTTAACGGTTCCACCGATTTACTATTTTTACGTCAATCGGTTCAACCTTGCTGATTTTTAAGAAATTATAACGTCTTTTTTGTCAAAATGAAAAAATATACAAAAATCATCATTGGCAAGAGGTAACAATTTATAGGACAAAAAAAAGAAAATTCTGAAAAAAAAAACCTACTTTAATCGTAATTCATTTGATACATTAGTAACGCATACACCTTCAATCTTAAGTTTTATATGTTGACCAATAACCATCAAATTGCTACGGAATCCTCGATTGTTTTTTTTATTCAAGTAACATACAGAAGTACATTAGAATACATACAGCTTTAAAGTTGTTTCAATAACTATTCCCGTTTATTTTCATATAAGTATACAAGAGGTACTGACATATTTTATTACATTGTTATTCAGCCATACGCGGATATGTTATTACGGACTGCGAATGTATACCAACAATATTAACTTCAAATTCCAATAAAATAATAAGAATGTATTTTCTTGTATTTCTTATAACTTACCTAATAAATCCTAACTAAGAAGTGTAAAATTTTTAAATGTGGAATTATTTTTTATAATGTATTTATTTCATAACCAGCCACCCGCTTCGCCAATTTGAACTATACTATTATTTATTTAGTAATCTGAATGACTTTTGCATTTCTATAACATTAATACTTTAATGGCCTATCTATACAATGAAAATTAAAATTTCTGCCAATTAAATAAAAAAATCATTGTAAGTCCGTCTTTGAGTTTAGCTTGCAGAAACTTACAGACAAATATACAAAAATATGAAAAATACTTATTTTGGGTGTCATTACATTGATAAATGCTCAGAATAAGAGACATTTCTCATTTATCTTATCCTATCCATGTACAGACGACGATCAGTTACAATTTTGATTATATATATAGATACAAGTAAATTTAATCTACACAAATATTGACCTGACATTGCGGTTTTACGTTATCACGTTTATCACGTTGTAGTATTTTGAAGATTGGTGATGAAGATTGACTTTTATATATTATTTAAAATATATATATTAACGGAAATATATATAATCCGTCATTGTATACAATTCCATAGAAATGTGTGTAATTTCCAAAATCACCCGGAAATGTGTGAAATAAATTATATTGGACACATAGCCTAGGAACTAAACTGTAAATCGTAGGAACAACACGGCGCTCCGTTCTCTCAGTCTACCCCGCTAGGTATACAGCGTGAAGCTAAGTTCATTTAAATTATATCTTAGGAAATCTATATATTTCCTAAATAGCAATTGGAAATGTAAAATATTTAAATTGTCAACGGAAACGCAGGGATAGCGGGCGAGAGGAGGGTAGTCCATCGTCTGAATTGGTTAGGTTAGGTAGTTTTATTTATTTTACGTTATGAGTGTTACCTGATTATCTCAACAACTGCCCTAATTCAAATTATTATTCTCATTTTAACAACGTGTTTTATTATAGAAAGCATTTTTTTTATACATTTTCTAATACGATACTATTCTAATTATATACAATTCCTAAATTTCATACGTTTTCGGTAACATATGTATATGCTTGAATTTCTCTTAATTTACATTAAATATGTATATTTTTACTAATTTATAAATCAATAAAATAATATAAAATTAGCTGAAAATTTAGTTTTTTTTTATTTACATTTCGCCCATATATTTAAATATGACAAGCAAACCTCTTTAGTTAAAAATTATTATAACACACACATAAGATCAAGAATTATCAAATATTATATTTAGAGAATAATTAATAATTTTGTATAGTTATTTTATAGCAATATTATTGGTAATACTAGACTACATATGTAATATTTTTTTTTCTTACATTACATGCTTTCTCGTTATTAATATCACATATATTTTTTATCTAAAGATATATACTTATATATTTATTATATACATAATAGACATCGGATGGAAAAGGCCCTAGGTCAACTTTAAAGGTCCAAGGTAATTGAAGCTTATTGACACCTTGCCTTGTTATTGACGGCGTAATAAAAGGCAATTCCTCAGAATATAATATAACATTTATAATGTTTCATGTTATATATACAAGATATTCTATCATTATATTAGGAGGCTGGTCGAGACGCCGAGGCACAAGTGTGTGACTGTTAACGCGACTAGTTGTGGGTTCGATCCCCACTTGAAATATTTATTTAAATTTATATTTCCATTTCTTTGTTCTGGTGTCGAGGCAAAGCGCGGCGGTGAGTCTCGTCACTCAACACGTAATGCCTCCAAAATTCTCTGAAAAGTGGAGAATGAAGTGTCTTAACAATAGGTTCCCTCTGCCTACCTATATATATATATATATATATATATATATATATATATATATATATATATATATATATATATATATATATATATATATATATATATATATATATGTAACACATTATATAATTCATAATTAAAATTTTATAGACACGTTAATTTATAAGAGACGTTGTGGTATATTAATATTGTAATTCAATCAGCTTGTAATTTAAATTACACTAACAAATTAATATTTCGGTTTTATCGAAGCAATATGGTTCATAAGAGATAATATATGCACATTTTATAATATAGCTTTAAGCAATTTCGTTTATGCATGCCTTATCGGCATGGGTATAGAAAGGGGGAAAGGGGGGGGGGATGGTTCCGTGCTTACTTCAGAATAGTCTAGTGATCCAAAAGTTTTACATGCTCTTACTAAAAAACAACATTGACACGACCATACATATCTGTGGAATGTTCAAGTCCAGGTGCCTCCAAAGAAAATATATCTAGATGTTTATCGGTTATTCCTTGCACACTACACAGCTAGCGGTTTCATGTATGCTTATTATAGCTTTAGTTTGGTTTGTTTAGATTAATTATTGAAGGTCAGTGAGAAACTACTTACAAAAGTTGACAAATTTGAGATTTCGGCCGTATGCACTCAGTTTGTATGAATTGAACTACAAATAAAAATGTTGTGTTAATGCTCCTTACTTCTTGTGGTAAGTGTTCTAAACACGTAAAAATGCAGAAGCTGGTAGTAAGTTTTATTTGCAAATTGTACAATTCGTTTTCAAATATTTTGCAACAATCGATCATAGCGCTGTGCGATTTGCGGTTGTTTCAACTTGTGGGTTTTGACGGTTTTAAGTGAAATTCAAATTAACGTCTAGTATATTGACGGACATTGCAGTGTTAAAACACTTCGTTCCCATTAAGAAACTGCCGTTCTCCACTTTCCAGCGAATTCCGGAGGGATTGCGTATCGAGTGGTGAAACTAAACGTAGAACTTTGCCACGTTACCAGAGCGAAGAAATTAAAATATTTTATATTTAATTTCCTAGAGTGGGAAGCAAACCCACAACTTATCGGGTTGACTGGCCTCATAATTATTTACTATTTTGATTTTAAAGGAAGCTTATAATTATAATGGGAGGTTACAATGAACGAGCGAACGAAAAAAAGAATAAAAGACCAGCCTACAAAAGAGCGAAAACGAAACGTAAACATAATACGACATGCATCAGTGTGGAAGGAAAGGAAGTAATAGCTGTAATACCAAAAAACTTCGCCATCACATTTCACTGTGATTGCAAAAATAAACGAGCACCGATCTTGTGGAATGATAGTCGGGAACAAATATTTAACCAATTTTGGTCTTTTGGTTCATTCCTACAAAGGTAGGCGTGCTTTTATTTGTCGTAAAGTGCAGAAGCTTAAAAGGTGGGTTCGAAATCACTTATTGATAACCTAAAAGTGAAAAATTTTACACAAAAATTTCGAACTATTGTGCAGAAATCCAAATGTCTAGATTATAATTTTGCAATAAATTAATTATTTTTTATTTCTTTCCCTTTGATTCACATTTTACTATGTTATGTTAAAATCACTAAAAAACGCTGCCCTATTTAATAAAATTTTAATTTAATACATTTTGATTCACTCAGAGTTTGTGAAGATTTTTTATAACTAAAAACTCCTTTGAGCTAAGATTTTTTATTTTAAGTTTTTGAAAGTTGACACGTTATCGCATAACATAACTCAACTATAAGCTAAGAAATATATATATACCGGATATTTTGGAGAAATAAAAAGGTTTGTCTTTATAAATCGGGTACTCCAGTAATATCTGCCACTCAACGCGCAATGCCTCCAGAATTCGGCAGAAAGTGGGGAACGGACTATCTTAACTCTGTGTGTGCTGATTTATTTATTTTTATTTATTAAATAAATATTTACACACATTACAGTCGATTTTACAGTCACGCTTTGTGCCCCCGCGCTGTGACTGACCAATATTTGAGAGATAAAATCACAGGTCTCAATTTTTGGTGGAAGGCGGACCGCTGGTTATCTTGACACTACATTTCTCTTTGCCTACCTGCTGCAAATTTTAATATAAATGGTTGCAAAAAGGAAGTAACATGGAAGTTTCATAAAGTTACGCAAACGAAGTTGCGGGATGTTTGTATACCGTGAGGTGATTTTTAATTAAAGGCATGAAATGATTAGTTATACTCTTTGATTGACTTTAATTTCTTGTATAAAATAAATGGCAGCTGGTTTGCTCGATTTCTCTCGGATTTTTATTTACTCTTGTTTACTTAAATACCGAATGATGTTATTCATTTGGTTTTTACTAGATATCAGGAAATATAATGAAAGTAAATCTATGATTTACAGCAAAATATATCATAATATTTTAATAGAGCCTTTGACCTATAGGAGAAATGCTGATAATAGGGCGAGAAAGAAAAAAAGTTTGTAACCTAACCTAACTTGCACTTAAAAATTGTTAAATCTGTAACTCAAATATAAGAATCAACGACAAGAAAGACTAAGATACTATACATATAGCATACATAATTGCTATACATTGGCGATAGAACAACAGGTATTCTAGATAATCCCTAGGAACGTTCTTCATTATCTAGGTATAATACGTAATGGATAATAATATTCATAATATTTCATACATTGCCTGGACGCCCGCCCCAGGTCCAAAGTTAAAAAGTCAAAAGTCAAACAATTTTATTCAAAATAAGAAGTTACATGTTTCATTTTTTTAATGTCAAATAATTTACCACCAGTTCACTAAAGTTAATGCCTCAGACCTGAGAACAACCGGCGCAAGAAATTCAGCGCAACTTATTACTCTATACATTGCCGAGGTATTAATACCTGAATTATACATATTGCTGGTAACATAAATACATCATCTAATATCGTTTACAAAATAATTTATGAAATTATAATTAGTATTTGGATTTCTTTAATAATATTTTTTTATCTAGTAATATCATTATATTATAAGAGGCCAGTCGTGGCGCAGCGACACGAGGTGTGACTGTAAAACCGACTGGTTGTGGGTTCGATCCCCACTCGAGGAGATGAAATATTTACTTAAATTTATATTTCCATTTCTTCGCTCTGGTGTCGAGGTTAAGCGCGGCGTTGAGTTC
>DWMY01003326.1:0-10378 GCA_018249775.1 Heliconius hecalesia formosus | reverse complement strand
GATTACTAGATGAAAATTCACCTGTATACCAATCAAAGACCATGTGTGTTGGATGTCAAAAAACTGGCTTTTTGGGAGCCAGATGGACAGACAATGCAGGGACAGACTATTGCACTGATTGTGTTGTAAAACTATTGCCAAATGAAAAGCTAACACCAGTTAGGACCCCTTCTTTATAAGTAACAAATATAACACATAATAGAAATGATTAATATTCAGTACATTGTACTAATAAAAAAAATCGTTTTGAGTGAACAAATATTTATAAAAAAATAAGAACCTGCATCTGATGAAATAAGCTTAATAAACTTTATTGTGACATTTTTCAGATTTTTCATTCTTTCTTTTTATTAATTTATATATAAAAGCTATGTATGTCAATTCATACTACAATGATGCTAAACTAAAATGTAAATGATTTTTTTTGTGTATTTTTGTGAGAACAAAGGCTGAAATCATAATGTAAATTACTACTCATTGATCTTGATGAGGCATCTATGGTTTTAGAAATGTGTGTTGCTAAATCTATTATTGTTAATTTGAAAAAATGTAAACATGGTATTTTTTTTTTCATTGTTATAAAATTTAAAAAGTTATAAATTATATAAAATCATTATTTTGATTCAAACTTAAACTGAAACATCTTAAGTGTTTTCAGACAGAACCATATATCTTGAAAGGCACAAGAGCGTGACTTGCAATGTGACGGTCGTGGGTTCGATCCCCACTCGGGGATATTAAAAATTTTTTTTAATTAAATTAGCTTCACACTGTATCCCGCACACAGCAGGCTAGGCAGAGGGAACCTAGTGTTAAGACACTCCATTCCCTACTTTCTGGGTAATTTTAGAGGCATTGCGTGTTTAAGTGGCAGAACTCAACGCCGTGCTTTGCCTCGACACCAGAGCGAAGAAATAGAAATATAAATTTAAGTAAATATTTCATCTCCTCGAGTGGGGATCGAACCCACAACCAGTCGGTTTTACAGTCACACTTTGTACCACTGCGCCACGACAATATTTTCATTTTTCCGTTCTGGCACCAAGGCAAAAGCCCGACGTTGAGTTCCGCCAATCAACACGCAATGCCAGGAAAAAATCAGCGGATATCGGAAAACAGGATTTACACTATGATCCCTCTAAATACGGGATACCATTTCTCAGTCTATTCCTATATTAATCTAATCTTAAAGGAAAATTTCGTTTAACAAGTAAATCTATACAGTTGAATGACTGTTGATTACACTTCACACCCGCGTTAACACTGGAATTGAATGGATTGTACCAAATGTAGCGTATTTATTACAGTATCGCAACGTTGTTATATAAGAAATTATATCCGATTTATATAGAACTCCTTTTTTTGTACGATCAAAAGGTTTACTTAATAAATAATAAAAATATTTTTAAACTTCATAGGTGTTGTGACCTTTCTATCTATTAAAATAAATTAATTTCATCAAAATAATCAATACTCGAAAGGTGAAGGTATTTTGGTATGTCGCCAAAAAGTGCAATATATTGTGCAATTTTGTCACAAAACGAACTGAGCTTTAGTTTAGATACAAATTTAATAACACTCAACAATTTTCACTCAAAAAAAATTTACATCACTTTAATTTAAATAGAAATTTATATTTTATATATAAAATAGCACACACGTTAGACATAGCTGACATAAATCTGATAACTGATTGAAAAATAGAGTTTTATAGAGCGATCTCGCATAGTGGGTATTCGACGCGAGTGATGATGAACCACTGGCCTGGAACAGTGAACACGGCCACCGCTGAAGTTCCCTTTAGATAGATAGGTCCAGCGACCATACGCATATGTATTTATATAATCGATTTTTTTTAAAGACATCGATAATAATCTAGTTTGAAGAAGGTGGAGGTTGTTTTTTAGAATGTAGTGTGGATAATATTTGAGATATGAGGATGGAGGGATTTGACACTGTTTTCTCGTTATCAAAATTTCTAAAACGATGTAAATAAGGGCGCCGTGGCGCTGGAGCACAAGGGTGTGAGTGTAACGCGACGGTTATGGGTTCAATTCTCACTTGTGGGAAAGACTTACTATTTATAAAAAAAAAACATTTTTTTGCTCTGGCTCTGGCAAAATCCCGGCATTGAGATCCCCCGTTCAACACGGAATGCTTCAAAATTTAGCGGAAAGTATGGAACGGAATAACCTAACACTAGGTTCCCTTTGTTATTTGTAGCTCCGTTCTCCACCTCCCGCCGTTCCGGACATAGCGTGTTGGGTGGTGGTCCCCAACGCCGCAATCGTCGTAGCGTTTGGCGCTTCCTTATCTCGACTACCCTTCTAGGGATAAAGCGTGAAGCTAAGTTAAGTTAAGTTTCCCTTTGCCTACTCTGCTATATTCAACATGAAACTGAAAAAAAAACTTACCAAGAAAAAGTTATGTTATTTAATAAACTTGGATATAACTAATGAATTTGGTTAAATTGTTTTAAATATATATGTAAGAACATCATTTCAGTCGCTAAATGGTTTTCTTACATAAATACTATAAGCTTAAACAAAGGAATTTCTTGAACAAAACAAAACGATGACCAGCAAAAAGAACGTAGTAAAGCGTATTGCAGATCTCGCGTGGTTGACCCTTGTCACTCAATATAAGCTTAATTTAAAAACGTCCACACTAACTATACATAAATATATAATACAATGTTTTAATTATTTTTTTATCAGCTTCGCGCTGTATAACACACCAGTGTAGGCAGAGAGGGAACCTAGTGTTAAGGCACTCCGTTCTCCACTTTCCGCCAAATTATGAAGGAATTGCGTGTTGAGGCGAAATTCAACGTCGCGGTTTTCCTTGACACCAGAGTGAAGAAATGAAAATATAAATTTCTAAAAAAAAATCTTTTCCTCGAGTGGGGATCGAACCCACAACTATAGTCGCTCGCATTCATTAATTAATACCTACGTACATATATAAAGTACTTTAATTAAACTGGACTATGTTATTCTTAGATTTTTTTTGCCTGGAATGTTCATATAGGTACACTACGTATTATTATAGTTTTTAACAGTACTTAGGCTCGTATTTATAAACCGTTCTAAACTCTAAGATCGATCTTGAGATTCCGTTATTATTCATAAATTATATAACTTTCTATGAATGAAAACAGTTTCTCAAGATTAATCTCAAGAATTGAGAGCGATTTATCGATAGTATTTACCTAGTCATTATACCTAACTTGGCTGTTCTGTTTTAAGAAACAAAACCTATATACATATTGCTATTAGTGCCTACTCACAAATTTGTTTTAAGGATAATATTTCATGCGAATCTCGTTTTGAGATTATAGCCAAAGCTAAAATCAAAAATAAAATGTGAATATTTACTTACCTTAACAAGTTCTTCTATACGTGCCTAGTCGATATTTACTGACTGTTTAACTAAAGTGTGACTAAAGTGTATCGAGGCCAGTCGTGGCGCAGAGCTGTGATTTCGATTCGAGGTGTTTAATATTTTCATTACCTCGTTTTGGTGACGAGGCTAAGCGCGGCGTTGAGTCCCGTCACTCAATACGAAATGCCTCCATAATGAACCAGATACATTTTCCGCCGTATTGGAAATGTAAATTTCTTAATGAAAACGAGGTGTCTTAACACTAGGTTCCCAGGTTCCGTCTGCTTACTCTGCCATGTGCGGAATATAGCTCGTAGCTAAAAAAAGGAAAGTACATTAAAAAATATGCTTATATTTTAGCTACAATTGGTCCTATAAGCGGTTAACGCTTGTTCCAAGCATTTTGCAGCTAGTGCAATATTACGTTTATAAATTTATTATTATTTATTTTTTTTATTAATAAAAAAAATTAACTATATATATATAAATACATATTTTTATATATATAATATATATATATATATATATATATATATATATATATATATATATATATATATATATATAAAAAAAGGATATGTACCTGACTGACTGAGGTAAGACGCACGCACAGCCGTTACCGCTGTGCGTAGAAACGTGAAATTGACAGATGTTTATTTTCATAATCTGGACATCCACTAAGAAGGGATTTTGAGAAATTTGAACCCTAAAGGGATGAAATAGGGGTTTAAAGTTTGTATGGAAATATCTATCTGATTTTTATAAAAAATTAAATTCAGACTTAAAAATATTTTACGTGTTTCGTGGTTTTTTTAGAATTCACTCCTAAGGGTGCAAATTAGCAGGCGAAGCCGCGCGCGCCCGCTAGTGTAATATAAATCGAAAATAAAAGTTTTTGAGGCCAGTTGTAGGGCATGGTCCAGGGGCATAAGCGTGTAACCGTATACGCGACAGGTTGTGGGTTTGATTTTCGCCCGCGGAAATGAAATGTTTAATATTTTCATTTCTTTACTCTGGTGTCGAGGCAAAGCACAGCGTTGAGTTTCGCCACTCGATGCCTCCAAATGATGGAAGATGGAAAATAGAGTGTCTTAACACTAAGTTTCCTCTGCCTACCCTACTGGTGCGTGATACAGCGTGACGCAAAAAAATATATTATTAGAAATCGGAAGTGGTTAACGTTTTTTAAAAAAACAAAATAGAAACACATATCGTCTACATGATTCTAAACTATTTTGAAAGAGATACTATGTAATTGCAATAAGTGATATGTATCACCTACTAACAATACTTCACACTAGTTTCCTTCCAATAGGGGCTGTTGCCTACAAGCAACTGCCCCCAATTGACACAATACCACTGCTTTTATAATTATTTTCCACCTAACTATATATTTATCATGAAAACAATAGTGGATATTTCTTGCCATTGTACGTTGTTTCCTACAATCTAGCTGTTACTTGTTACTGATACAGCCTCTGCCTACCGGAGCGCGTAAAGCGGTTGTACTAAGCTGTATCTTTATATGTTTGTAACTTTATATGAAATGAAATATAAGTATTGTTTGTCATTGCTGTAAAAGGATACAATCTTGCTAAATATATTTTTTAAAATTTTGACGATGCGACATCGCGTGATTGCAGACGATGGTTGTTAAAAAAATACAGTCGAATTGATAACCTCCTTTTCTTACAGAAGTCGGTTAAAAATAGGATATTCGTAAAACGTTAGTTTTCAATTACATATCACTTTTCCGTGAAAACGATTAACTTAATTTAATTAATAATCGAAAGCTGGACAATTATTATTATTTATGTTAGCTTTACGCTGTAACCCTCACATAGTGAGATAGGCTGAGGGAACCTGGGAACCTAGATTCACAATATAGAATTAATTTACAATTTAAAAAAACATAATATTCTAAGCAAAATGAAATAGTATAGCCGACATTGGGCAATTTTTTTTTGCCACACAAAATATGTAAACAACCTAAAACATCTGTGGAAACCGATATTTTTTTATAAATGCAAAGATAAAAGGGACTTTTTAAATATAATATAGATCTCCCATTCTATTGTCGGTGAACACGAAAACGACGCATTGCTTAACATTTAACTTGGCTCTCATTTCACAATTACGTTTTTGATGGCATAAATCAATATCAAATATCATTGCTTATTAAAACCCGATGTACTCTAAAATAATAAGAGCCGGAAATTGAATACATGACAGGAAATTACTTATTGCTTTGAAACGTCGTCGAATATACAATTGTTTGTTTGACTCTATAAAATATTTATTAAATTTTATTATATAAATTTATAACGTTCATTATTATTTTACATTTTTTTTGACATAACAGGGTAGGCAAAGGGAACCTGGGTACCTAGAATGAAGGCACCGTCCCTTCTTATTATGACACTTCCGTTTTCTGCCAAACTCTGAAGTCATTGTGTGTCGAGTGGCGGATGTCAACGCCGCACTTTGCCTCGATACCAGAGTGAAGAAATTAAAATATCAAATATTTAATTTTTTCGAGTGGGAATCGAACCCACGAACAGTAGTTACGTTTACAGTCACAAGCCTCAAAGTCAAGAAATCTCTGTTTTTATCAAAATTATAGTCACATATATATCTGGAGTAGCGCCAGTATCTGCCCTCGGGCTTTGGCAAATTGTCATTTATTTCAGCTCTTACCTACCAACCACAGTTCAAAACGTTAAACATATTTTTTTTTATCTTTTGTCATTTACGTATTAGTGCTAATAAAAAATATATAAAAACGAAAATAACAATTTTATTTATTTTCTTCTGAATCGAATAATTTTATGTATAGATTTTTTTTGTTTAAATTAAAAATAAATAAAATTCGTATATCTTTAAATACTTTGTGTGTATGTTTTTTTCAAGCCTAACATAGTCAGGCTATATCGTATATATTACCTAAATACTAGATCGATTAGGATTAAACATGTGCAAATAAATGACTAATATAAACATATTTTATATATGTTTGTGAGTACATATTATTTCCATATTTACAAAAAAATAAAAATAAAAATTATGATAATTTTATGATTTTTTTAGCTTTTTTTTTTGAAATCGTGCATTAGTGACCTTGAAACTTTTCACACACTGCCAACTAACTTCCTATCCAAAGCCATCTAAAGCATTAATAAATATTTCACGCGTTGTCTACTGTGCAAACCTAAACTTACCTAGGGCCGCTTTTGCTCTGGTACACTGAAATAATATTTATTTTATTAATTTTTTATTTATAAGAATATATGCATAATTTTTAAATATGTCGATTAGAATTTATAATAATATAACGTGTTTTATAATTAGTATTGAATAAGATGCAACACAATAAAAATATAATATTAAAAGTTTCAGGCCAGATCATCTTGGCACGGGGATACAAGCGTGCGACTGTAATCGCGGTAGATTGTGAATTCGATTCCCACTCAAGGAAATCATTTCCTCGCCTGAGCAACGAAGAGAGTTAGGAAATGCGGCGTTCAGTTCTGTGAGAGTCTTCCAGAAGTAGGTCGAAAATGGGAAACGAAGTGTCTTAGCAATAAGTTTCTCTATGCCTTCAATGCCATGTACGGGATACAACGTGAAGCTAAAAAAAAATAGTTATTTATTATATGTCTATATTTAAAATATATTTATAGATACTAAGTAAAATTGTAAAACGATGAAACACAAATAAATTTTAAGCAAGAACTTGAAATAAGCTTAAATTAAGTTTCGTTCGGGTTCTGGATTAATGACAGTTTTTTTGTCTAAGGTAGCATACAAGTACGACAAATATAAAAATGGCCCTACGATGTAAATGTAGCCGAAATACTTGTAAATATACCGTGTAAACTATCTAAGTATGTTTATTTAGTACAGAATTTAATTTTTAGTACAGAGCACCTAAATTATTTGTTAATTTTCTGTACAAGAATGGTAAATTATTATTTTAATTTAATATCAACGCGACTGGTTGTGGGTTCGATCCTCACTCGACGAAATGAAACATTCCATAATTGAAAGAAATAGAATGAATGCACATTGATTTTGTTCTATATCCTAACATGCTATTTTTGTACAATATATTTATATTTAGCGAGATTCGTAAAAAAAATTATTATTATTTACCTCCTCTAATTTACCACCGAAAATGAGCGGTTAATACAACCCCCTCCTAAATTACCATCGAAAGAGATCGATTCTACGCATTTCAGTAATCCTTTATGCATCTTATGCACATGTTCATTTTACGTAATTATTTTAATTTAGTGTTTTAGTTGAAATATCTACTATTCTCGATACATATATCTCCCAATATACATATAAAATAACCAGTGTCCGTACATGCAGATTAGTTGTTATACGTTGTTTGCTATCGGACTAGGGGCAGCTACAATTTAGGTCGAACAAGTTGTGGCAGTGACTAAATACAGTTTGCTTCACATTGTCGAGTAGAGGAGCCAATTATTCATGGATACTAGTACTCGACTAGCTTATGATATCAGTGGTAGCTAATTTACTCCTTATCAATATAAGGTCAAAGGTAAGCCTTTTTTTACAGTCACGATGGTTGTGGATTCGATTACCACTCCGGTTTCACAAGAGGTAGCTTCCTGTAGAACTGACACTACTGACGTTTTTATGTACGGTTGACGATTCAAAAGTGTTTGTGCCGTTAACTTAATTTGATTATCAACAATATTGATTTATGTCTAATTTTATTGTTATCAAAACTGAAGTCCTAATCCAAATTCCAGGTCAATCAGACACTCTGAAGTGGGTCAAATCAAAGCCACTCAGTTACTATTAAGACGCTTTCTTTCCTCATTTTCCGCCGAATTCTCGAGGCATCGCGTATTACAATCGACAAAGCATTTCTTCCTTTCATTACATATTAATAAACAGCGAAGCAGAGAGAGATGAGACCAGTGGCAGCGCAGGGGCACAAAGTGTGACTATAAACGCGATTGGTTGTGGAACGGAGTGTCTTAACACTAGGTTCCCTCTGCCTACCCTGATTAGTGTGGGATACAGCGTGAAGTTGATTTGAGATTGAAGTTGAGGTGATTTAAATAAATATTTTTGACAATATAGCCTATAAAGCTAGTAGTGGAGAAGCTTAAGCCCGCATTCGCGTCAATTGACGGTGCAGACTAATAGGCTTGGGAGCTTTGTTTGATATGCAAAATACGTTAACCCGATAACTTTAATAAACATTGAGAAAATGTGTTTTATGCCTATTGTGCTATGTACTTTAAGTTCTTTAGTAATACTTACCATATATATATATATATATATATATATATATATATATATATATATATATATATATATATATATATAGTGGGGAACGGAGTCTTAACTCTATGTTCCCTTTGCCTACCCTACTGTGTGCGGGATACAGCGTGAAGCTGATTTATTTATTTTATTTTGATTTTTTAAATAAATAACACTCAACGAAATTAAATTGTTTACAGTTACTGCCCTAAATATAGCCACAAAGTTTGGTTTATTACGCGTCGTCATCCCTATTTAGATATACGTCCCGAGTTATGCGACATTAAACTGTTAGCTTTACTTAGTAAAGTATTCCGGCGTGTTTTCCTTAGGAAACTCTACCAACTGCAAAATAGGCCGTTTGTTCTATTTGTTTATAAACTTTCGAACAAACTGTGAACGAGATCAAATAAGATTTAGATTTTCACTCAACTGAAATAAAATAACTTTGCTTTGTTCTCTCATAAATTGAAGTAGTATTTGTTTTAGAAATTTTAATAAATAGTTGAAGAGTTTTTGAAAATTATTACTACAACAAAAATATGTAAATATAAACAAGTTAATTTGTGGGAATCATAAGGAAGATTTAAAAAAAGGCTAAAAAAAAACAAAAAAAATACTTGAATACATTTTTTTCATATGACAATTTCAAAATATTCATATTTAAGACACTCCGTATCCCACTTTCCGCCGAGTTCTGTAGGTATTGCGTGTTGAGAGGCGGAACTCAACGACACGACCTCGTTACCACAGCGAGGAAATGAAAATATTAATAATATTTGTAATAAATAAGAAATTTTAAATAATTGTGTTAATATGTAAACGATTTTTCTACATATGAACAATACGAGGATGCTGATGATTCTTTATTTTAAATTGAAGATTTACGATAGACACACTTTACAAGATAGTTGGACACAAAATATTGCAGATAAATGTCTCCGTAGGTATTTCAAATGTTAAAAAAGAAATATTTTTAAATCAAAATGAATTGCACAGCTCCGAGTTCTGGGTAATATTACAAATAAAAAAAATAACATTTTTTCTATAAAAGAAATTTTTGATCATAATGACTAACGAAAAAAAAACGAAAAAATCTTTTGCAAGGATAGATGTTTGTCCCACTTTCACGTAATAACTACTGAACGAATTTAGATCAAATTTATATAAATATAACTACGTCAGAATAACACATAGGCTATAATTAATGTTAAGATTTTGTATAATTTGGCTATAATATATAATATAATAAGAGGAAGCGATCGAAGCCGCGCGTGAAGTCGTCATTTACATGTAATTAAATACAGAATACGAAACAGAAATTATAAATTTCATAAAATACATTATATTTTTTATATGCTGTTTTACGATATTTATTTAAGTACAGCAAACACCCGTTGTGGGTGCTCTTTGAATATGTGGACGACGTCGTAAAACTGACATAAATAATATATTGCTATAAAGGAATATATTACCAATGTGAAATGGGGTGATATAGACCTACATCACAATTGACCATTTTTATTACACGTACTAAAATTCGAAACGTTTTACCAACGATGTGAGAGGACGAAATTCTTTCAATGTTTTCAACTGTGAAAATAAATTTAATGCGGATCAATTAATTAACAATTAAATTGGGATTTTAATTGTGAAATGCCATTTCGCTGGAGTATTTTTTTATTAAATAAAG
>DWMY01003325.1:0-10378 GCA_018249775.1 Heliconius hecalesia formosus | reverse complement strand
CGGGAGTAATTACAATTGAAACTCCCGGTTAATGTGACAAGGTTGTTTCATAAAAGCGGGGAATGGGAAGTAAGAACTTTGTGGAAATTAGGATATCATAAAAGGTCCAGTCCCATTGGCGGTGATTCCAGCTGAGCTCATATCCAGGGTCGAGTAATGAAATTGTTTGAAACCTTATTGCTACGAAATTGTAAGATAAAATCACATTGTCCTTTTGCGCGTATTTTTTTATATGTAATCATTAATATAAGAAGCATTACGTGAATAATAAAAATTATAGAAAAAATATTGAATATTAAATTAATCACTAAATAAACTATAAACAAGAGAGAGGGACACTAGGTTCCCTCTGGCTGCCCTGCTATGAAGATAATCCTGCTTCTTTAGCTAGTTTTTAAAAAAAATTGGCTGTCACCTCATGTGGGATGTGTGGATTCTATAGCTCAGCATAACATGACGATATTTCTATAAACACTAACACTAAAGCATTGTAACTTCAATCTTGGCTCATATTAAAATAGTTCTTAAATTTGAAGAGATTCAATATAACGAACAGCCTATCTAAATACCATTCACGCCACTAGGTAATAACATCCCATAAAACAATTTATTTAATAAACAACCAAATTCCACAGTAAACAGCATTTACTTGCCGCGAACTTCGGCGGCCCTATAATTAAACTAAACGGAGGAAAATATAGGCCGCTTAGCTCTCAAGTCGCGTGCACACAGTTTGCTTAGTTTCTAATATTATTAAGTTCCTCCCCATTCCCCTTTCCGTTCAAACTATCCATGAACTTCTTCTTTTTTCTTTTGAACAAACACTATTGAACGTGTAAAAATATTACGACAATAATTTGGATTTTTTGTATAGCCGATTTCGATTCCGATTATTTTCCAGTCTTTGCGGTACGTTTTACGTTTAAAAACTTAAAATCTCGTAAATTGGGCAGTGCGTAAAGAACGGAGTGTCCTAACACTAAGTTCCCTCTGCCTACACTTATTTGAGTGTGAAGCTATTTAAAGCACAGAGACACTTGCAAATGCACGAAAAGCTATGAAAGCTTCCAACATTTAGGTCTCTCAAAGCAAAATAAAAAAATATAATCTAAAAATGAATTAACGTGCTAATAGTAACTTAAAGACGATGTGTGATATGATCTGCTTCGTAACGCACATCTGCTCTTTTCCATGACGTCTATAGCAATATCATAAATAATTGGAAACAAATATATACAAAAATACGCATGACATCATTATTTATTTAGATACTGTTATTTGTATTCTATAGTAAGATTCTTTGTCGTATTATTTCCTTATAGCCAGAAAGACGTCTATAAATACGAAATTAAATGTCACTAGTTTTTAGGCAAAATATTAGAAGCATACTTAGCAATGCTTTGTAGTTTCACGCTCTATCCCGCTTATAGCAGGTTAAGCAGAAAGAAAAATTGTAAAGATAGTCAGTTTCCCAATTTCCGCTACATTTTGTAATATTGCGTGTAAAGTGAAGGAAGTCAACGCTGCTTTTTGTCTTTAGCAAGCGAGTGGGCTTCGAACAGAATATATTATAACATAGCATAATAAAATAAAATACTTTATCATTGCGCAATATAAGCAATTACGAAAATATAAAATCTCATTAAATATAATGTATAGCGATCCCTCGTTAAAGATTTACTGTTGATTTTTTCCCGTAACGCGCACCTGTGCCATACCTTTGCCTGTATATCGTACATGTGTGCCCTTGTTAGACTCAAATTCACATATTATGTTAAAATGATTATCCTTTTTTTATCTTCATAATAGTGTTTTTCTTGTTAGACGATGTTTTGGTTTTGTTTGTTTATATTGATAGAAATTTGTAAAATATATCTATGAACTACTACAGTTATAAAAACTTAAGGCGGTCGTGGCGCCGTAGGACAGCGACTGACCACAAATGCGATGGTTTTAGATTATATTTAAGATTGTTTGTATTTTCTCCTCTGCTGGAAAAAGCCTGAAGTTGAGTTTAGTCACTCCACATGAAATGTCTAGCGATTGGAAGGAAAGTGAGGAATGATGCGTTTTAGCAAGCTTCCGACTACAGCAAAAACGCGAAAAAACATGAAGCTAAAAAACAAGTTAAAATAACTGATTGCTTGCTTACAATAATACTTTATTTTTATGCAACTTAAATTACAATGATATTTGTTGATTTCGTACTTATGCTCATTGCCTGTTGAGTGGCAGAATTCAGCCGAATTTTTCATATTTCAGAATGGGAAACAAACACATAACCGTCGCGTTTACAATTAGATGCTATGTCGCTACGCCACGGCGAACAGCAAATTTTGTAATTATTATAATTCTAAATTCCAAATAATTTCACAAGCATTTCCTCTGGATATCCCATTTCTCCATTAATATATGAATCCCAAATCTCTAAACAAGCCATTAACTCGGAACTATCCAGTTGGAACCGGTTCAAGGTGGTTCAAGCCGGCTCGTTCCGGAAAAAAATGCACGTACGCTCCACTGAGACGCGAGTATTGAAGTGGACTCACTTATAAGAGATATGTACAGAATTGCATTTTCTATACTCTAGAATAAAACTGAACATTTGAAAGAAGTTTAAAATGAAACTATGTGACTTTAATTTTAGCAATGTTAAAGTTTGCACATTTTAACTATTCTCTATATATAATAAGGCAGTAAAAATATGTTGTTTGTACATTTAGTAATTATGACTGAAATGGATAGAGGGACACTTAAAAACAATAATAGAAAGCAAAATATATTTTTTTTAATTTCTTGTCTGTCTGTCTGTTTATACGTATGGTCACATTTTTCACTGAAAGTACTGAACCGATTTACTTAAAAGTTTCACCAATTGCTATGTTTTAACTCAACTTAACAATTAAAATTTGTTTCATCAAAATCGGTTCATTAAAAAAAAATTATCGTCATTTGAATCAAGGCATTAGTTTGCCTGCGAATGTTATATAGCAATCGCGCTGGTAAGATTCCTGGCTAAAGAATGATATTCGAAACGTCTTGGTTATATGACTGTTGAAAATATATATATTTTTGAAGCACTATTATACAACACACACAGTGGGGAACGGAGTGTCTTAACACTAGGTTTCCTCTGTGTGCGGGATAAAGCGTGAGGCTAATTTAATTTTTTTACTACTATACAATATTTTATGCAATAAAGTAAACAAAATTAAATTGTTAGTGGAGATTACCTTCATAAATCATAACAGTTAAGTTTAAATCGTAATTACTTCAACACAGAAATAAAGAATGATTTGATCTTCAAAGAGATATCAAGCAAATACATCGATTTTTTGGTTTGTTCGTCCGTTTGAAATAAATCTATATAAAAATGCATAAAAAGATCCTTTCTACGTGTACTCTGTAATAACTACATATTTACCAATTGTACATTTAGCTAATAATATGTGTAACTAATTTAAAAACTGTACAGGAGTTAATATGCAAACTTTACAGTTATTTTACAAAGAATATTATGAATCATTACCCAAATCAATAATTTAACATTTAAGGCTGTTTCTGAAGCAGTACATTAAATTATTAAGTGACATCAGCACATTTAACAGATCTTTAAAAAACATAACATAGGTAAAAAGAACGTAATATTACAAAAATATATACATATAATAAATAATTAGCTTTATGTATATTTTATGAATATCAAATATCAACATTGGTCGTATTTTTTAGTTCAAAACAATCAAAAATTCTTATAAAAATTACGATAATGGAGTAAAAAATATATTAGAATATTACAGATTAAAGTAATAAAAAATCATATTAAAAGTCGTTGTCAATCAATTCTGTTTAATAAATCAATAATCATGTAGTTTAAGCGGGCGAAGCCGCGGGCGGGCCGCTAGCTTATAATAAATCTATT
Source organism: Heliconius hecalesia formosus (assembly GCA_018249775.1). NCBI lineage: Eukaryota > Metazoa > Arthropoda > Insecta > Lepidoptera > Nymphalidae > Heliconius > Heliconius hecalesia. Next base: position 6,456 of record DWMY01003325.1, on the reverse strand, counting down.
AACGATTTGCAATATAGCCGTTACCCTTCCTCGATAAATGGACTGTACAATACCAAATTACCTTTTCTTTTTCAATGTCAATTAGTAGTTTTTAAGATAAGCGCGTTCAACCAAACAAACCCTTCGGATTCGATTGTTGATATTTGATGATACAAGCCACCTTGTAATCTGAAACTTACTTTTTATTTAAATTAATAAATTATTTTTTAACATAAACAAATTGGTTTTAAACAATAAACAACAGAGAAAAAAAATAATTTAATTAACATAAAGTGAAACGTAGTTTTTAAAGAAAAATTTCATCATTTTGAAGTCGGTGTCAAACTAATGCTACAACAACCTTATGTTATCAAATCACTAAGCCTGTTTGTTTTACTTCCGACTTCAAAACAGCTTCATATAGCTTCAATGTTATTCTAGAGATGGTAATTTTAGACGTATCATATTTTATGTTACACAGTAAGCACAAAACCAATCGTGCATGATCAGTTACTTATGAGTTAAGAATATACGTAGCTGCGTGTCTGTTGGTTCGTAGCATAACATGATCAATGCATTTTAATTTATTAGTCATTTCTGCGCTCTGGTAGACGCAGCGTGCGCTGTGGTTTGCAATAGATCTGCTTCCACAGTATCCTTCGATTCTTCATTATCAACTTGGGTCTACTGTCGTCCACGGGGGTTGTTCTGTACGTCAAAATTTCCAAAACGAAACGTTGGATTGCTTCCAACGTTTTCGTTTTGAAAAGCATTGTGTTTTATTTTGCGACACGATCGCCATACTTCAGCAGCACTGGTGCCATGGTGGAACTCGTACTCGTAATTAACGCAATATTTTAACAAAACTGAATGATGCAAACAGAAAAAAAGAGAACAAAAAATAAATAACGGTTAACATAACACTAATACATGTGTAAATAGCTGTAAAAATTTGCATTTGGAATTCCTAACTATATTGGAGAAATTGTGATTAAAGTGGCCAGTACGACAAAACACCAATATCTTATGTCAGGACCTAGTAGAAGAACGTCGTGACTGCGACTTTGTTCCCGTACCTTTTAAGGAAAAAAGGAACCCTTATAAGATTAATTTGTTGTCCGTCCATTCGTCCGTCCGTCCATCTGTCTGTCTGTCAAGCACCTTTATCTCAGGAAGGAAGATATGGCCGTTTATATCGCAAAAACCACGCATTTCTACACTATAAAGGGAATCAAAATTAATAGGGTACTTTCAGTTTACCTAGAAATATGAAATTTGTCAACTAGTATCTGCTGGTAATACTAGTTTAGGAACCAATCTGGAAACTATACGTTTGTGATTAAATCCTAAAAATTTATAGCTATAAAGGGGGCCAAAATTTGATATTAAAATCTCAAGAGAGATATCAGACAAAAGGGCTTGGTGTACGTACATATTCTAATACATCTTTTTTCATTTTTTTTGACGCGCTAATTGTACGGAACCCTTGGCGGGCGAGCTCGACTGGTGCTTATCCGTTTTTTTTTATTTAGGATTGATTATCTAAACATTTTTTTACCTTTGACTTTCTAGAGCATATTAGTGTCTCTTGAATGAATAGAAAATAACAAATAAAGTCTTACTATTTCATTCAGCTGCACGTTATTATTACATAGCAGGATACGCAGAGAAAATACAGTGTTAATACACTCCGTTCTTAATTTTTCACATAAATTCAGACATTGTGTGTTGAATGGCAGAGCTCAACTCTGTGCTATATCAACCACTGCGCTATGATGGCCTCAAATTAATTTAAAGCTTCATGTTACTTTTCTTTTTTTTTGTGTAAATATGACTTCATGTTATATTTACACATACTCTTATATATATACATGCATATTATATTATATATTCTGAACACAAATTAATTTGTTACCGCCACTCCTCACCAACATTTCAACATAATGATACCACGAAACTTAGTTTATTTTACGCCCTTTGATCATTCCCTTTCAAGCCAGTTTTAATGGGACTCGGCATAAACTAGATCTCAAATAGAATTTACAAATTACTAAATATTCGCATAAACTCATATTAAATGCTTGTGGTTGTGAGTTTATCGTAAGCAGCGATTCATTATGAAATTTCTATGTACATTTATTGTATAATATACATACAAATTTCATCATTTATGTTTGTTTTGCTACATAAATATGAAAACGCTAAAATAAATGGGAGGCAGTCGTGGCGCAAGAGCATTAAGTGTGACTGTAAACGTGACAGATTGTGAGTTCGATCCCACTCGAGGAAATGAAATATTTAATATTTACATTTCTTTGCTCTGGTGTCGAAGCAAAGTGCGGCGTTTAGTTACGCCACTCAACACGCAATGCCTCCAGAATTCAGCAGAAAGTAGGTAATGGAGTGCTTGGGAGTGTGTGCGGGATACAGCGTGAAGCGATTTTTTTGTTAGTAAAATAAGGCAGTTTCACGCTTTTTACCGCATTACAGGAAAACTAGTGGTGACCTAGTAGTAAGCTACTCTGTTTTCAAAATCCCCAACGGTTGTGGGTTCAATTCCCGTTTAGCAATTGGGATATTTTCATTTTCAACTGGTAACACGATAAAGCGTTAAATTCCGCAGCAGATTTAGGAGGAACGAAGTTTCTTAGCCCTAAATTCTTTGCCCACCTTGCAATATGCGTGAAGCCAAAAAATAATAATAAAAGATTTCCTTCTATCCATCAATAAAATAACTCAAAATCAACTATTATAATCAAAGATATTCATTCCATAATATTCATGTAAAAAGATGAAACAATCCAAACACACACAAATGAACATAAGTGTATATTTCTACACATGGTTGTATAGAATAGCAAAAATTGTTATTTCGCACAAAAATGTTGGTTGGAGACAGGCCAATTTATTTTGTAACGAAGTGGAGCTTACTGGACTCAAGCGAGAAGTTGATGTCGTATTATCGTCATACGCTGCTAATATAAATCTGGATTATGTTTCCGTGAATCCAAAAAGATTTCCAGATATTCAGTAAAATGGATTAAAAAAAATAACAAAAGGTTTAAAATTGGATAAATTGTAAATAAGTATATCTCAAGTATTAAAAACATTTATGTGCTGAATAACATTCTCATTTAAGGCAAGCCGATATCAAAAATATTTTTGTACTGGGATAGTCCATTTATCAGTTATAGGTTCGATTTTGAATTATCAGAATGAATTATTTTCAAGTATTTGCAACCTGCAATATGCGGGATACAGCGTGAAGGCAATCTGTTTTGAATTGAGCTGGCATTACAGACCGAAAATAGTGACATTTCTGTATTAATTCACGGCTCAAAACTTATTAATTAAATACAACATATTAAATTTGTTATAGCTCATCTAACATTACGACAACAATACGACTGCAGCCTATCTCATAAATATACATGCTCGTACAAAAACGAGATACTGCTGCAGACAACAATTTTCATATAACTTTATTATTGCGAAAATATTCTCTATTGTATTATTAGTTACATATTAAATTAGAAATCTATTTTTGCCATCGCTGCAGAGTGTCTGACTGCAAGCAAAGATTGTGGATTCAATTTCCACTCAGGGGACTAAATCATTTTCATTCTTTCGCTCTGGTGACAAAATAAAGCACGGCGTAGAGTTTCGCTACACAACGCGTATTGTCTTGAAAATTGAGTGGAAATGATAAATGGCTCGCTCTATATATCTATCTATATCTATCTCGATCAAATCTGCGGTGTGGAAAATAGCCTGAAGCAGCTATTTTAATATCTTTAAAAAACCTTAAAGGATCTTAATAAATTTAAATTTGACAAATTGGGGTGAAGTTGATGTAATTGGTTAATATTTATTTGACGCTGCATCCCGCATACAACCAGGTAGGCAGAGGCATACTTAGTGATAAGAAAAATATTAAAATTTAAAAGAGTTGTGAGAAGACGTTTGTGAAAGGTTATTACCAAATTAAAGATTTTATAAATGATAACACGCCTTGGAAATGAAATGCTTGTTCCAGTCTGTTTCAAATTTAATGTTGTCATAAATAATTAAATGTGTATTTGTATATAATTGATTTAAACAAAAAATCTCTCTAAGTTTCATGCGCTGTTCTAGTAGTAAATTATTTGACATTCAAAAACTGAAGCATGTAACGACTTATCTATACTTATAATAAATCTGTAGAGAGGTCAATTCTGTACATGAAATATATTTTCAAAATAACTATCAGGGAGTGATTACTGATCGATACTGATGTCAAAAATGCAATCAGTAAAATTTTTGTCTGTCTGTCTGACTGTCTGTCTATCTGTCTGTATATTCTTTATAGAAACAAAAACTACTTGACGGATTTTAATGAAACTTGGTACAGTTATTCTTCATACTCCTGGGCAGGTCATAGTATACTTTTCATCACTCTACAATCAGTAGGAGCGGAGCAGTGAAAGGAAATGTTGGGAAAACGGGAGAAGTTACTTGATTTTTTAAGCTTTCGTCGCGTGTGCAGCCTTAATGGTTAAAGCTACAGCAAAACCATGTATTACAGAAATATTCTACATAAAATTATTAAAAAATATCCCATGACAACGTATGTCTATCTTTTGGGTTGACTCACAAAATCATATTAGAAGTCATTAGTCAGTTGTCAATCAATTCTGCTTATTAAATCAATAATCATGTATTTTAAGCGGGCGAAGCCGTGGGCGGGCCGCTAGTTTTGAATAAAATAATTTAATTTTGACTGTGATACACTAGCCTTCCCCGTCCAATTTATAAGACATTGTGTGTTGAGTGGCGTTACTCAATGCAGTGCTTTGTCTTCTGACAAGGGCGGACAATGAAAATAATTATTTTCCTGAGCGGGAATTGACCCCAGAACCGACGCGTTTAGACTCACATGCTGTCCTTTAAAGAACGATGGCCTTCTAGGTATAAATATCTTTTAATATACCTACAAACTTAATTAATTAATACGTAACTATTTATATATCAAACATAAAAAGAAACAAACTTTTCAATTTTCCAATTTTTGTGAATAAATATTATTCTGCAAAACGGACTCATGTCGAATTCTTTATTTTAAATTACAATTGAATTTTCTCTTAATAAATATTGCTCATTGCTTCATTAATGCCATTGCATTCAAATTTATATATATAATTATGTATGATTACATTGTCTTTTATATTAAATGACTGTGAATTTAAATCTAGTTAAGCAAAACTATTTAAATATAGCTTATTAAATAATTCTATAATAGACTATATCTAAACTTTTAAAAATTGGAAATTAAGGGATTCTACTTAGCATTTAATGGATTCTATTATGTTACAGAACGAGGAGTTCATAGCACTTGCGCCCGAAGTTTGTGTTAAAGGACATTCTTGAAATGCCAATGAATACCTGCCTTCACTGTCTTCTCTTTGCTTATCTGGACTACCAACAACGAAATAGAATTGTAAATGTTTAGTTCTTATTTATTCATATATATTTTATATACAGAAGTGTTAATGCATAAATAGATTTTATATTATTTTTATAAGTGATATTATAAATTAATATTCTATTAAAAGAATACTGAGATCCGAAGAACATTGAAAGCAATAATGCATCATAATATAAAATCAGCTTCACGCTGTATCCAGCACACAGCAGGGTAGGCAGAGGGAACCCAGTGTTAAGACACTCCGTTCTCCACTTACTGCCGAATCCTGGAGGCATTGCGTATTGAGTGGCAGAACTCAACGCCGCGCTTAGCCTCGACACCAGAGCGAAGAAATGAAAATATAAATTTAATTAATATTTCATCTCCTCGAGTGGGGATCGAACCCACAACCAGTCGCTTTTACAGTCACACTCCGTGCCGCTGCGCCACGACTGGTCTCGCATAATATGAGTTCTATAATCTGCATATATCGCCTGTAGCAGTAGATATATTTACTGACAGACAAGACACAGATGACTAGACTAAGAAAGTTACAATTTTGCATGTGTATAGCTAGGTAGAGAGTAGATAGGTTAGGGAGTGTAGGGGGAGAATTAAGACACTATCAGAATACCTTCAGTAACGGGAAAGAATGAGATATTTTGTTGTAAGTCCACGCATAAAAAATTGCCTCTTGATAACATTCAACACTAGTACAATTACAAACACCCAAAAATCACACTGTTACATGAAATACTTTAATAAAACACAACAAAGTAAAACAATCAATAGCTGAGAAATTTCGTAAATTTGCCGAGTTTTATTAAAAAAATCGAAACGTCTATAAATTTTGGAGCCGTCGCTGAAGTGTGCTGCGAATTGCTGTTTATTGCTGTTCAAAGCGTTCCTTATTAGCACGCTAAGTTGAGCTTTCCAAGGGTTTGCAAGCTTTTTGTAAAAGAATTCGTAGAGTAGGTAAGTTATAGAGGCAAGAGAGTTATACGCGATGTGGTCATGTGTTCGATGCTGGCTGG
>DWMY01003324.1:0-10378 GCA_018249775.1 Heliconius hecalesia formosus | reverse complement strand
TTCTTACAATTTTATGTTGAACAATTACTGTTTACTTCAGAAATCTTCAGAAGTACATAATATATGAATGTATGTCGTTTCAGACAACTGCACATTTATCTATACATACTTATATCGTAACAGATCGTTATTTGCATATGGAAGATATATATAACCGACAAATGTTATTTGTGGCATTTAATAACTTAATTATTTTGGCTTCCCTGAACATTTGGTGTTTGTTTTATTTCAATTGGTTTATTAATAAAAAAAAGTTATATCATTTTAAAGAATCTTGTTCGACCAAATTCATATTAAGACTTTACAATATAGGTATAGTATTTTTAAAATTATATTATATTATTAGAAAGAGAATGTAATACAGATTAGAGAATTAATAATTATCTTTTTTAAGCGGGCGAAGCCGCTAGCGGGTCTCTAGTAAGCGATAAAATTATTTTTACCTTAAGAAATGTCTTGTCTTGTCTTGAAACAGGGCTAAAACGAACCAGAAAGTGCGTTCTATTTTCTATGAAATAACGATGTACTTGACAAAAGACGTAAATGAAGCAACTCGTTATTTTCTCTTTGTAAGTTTGGAAGAATTATTATTATTATTATATACTGACGCAAGATTGTAATTTTGTTGACGTGGTACCACGGTAATAAGTGCTTTCGTGAACGCGTGGTGCTCAATATAAATCCGCGGTTTTCGCGTATCAATGTAGGTAGAAGAAACGTTCTATTAAGATACAGTTCTCCACGCACCGCTTAATCGAATTAGAATTTAAAATAAAAAAAATACAATATAAAGTTTACAACTTTTCTACCATTATTTTCGCGATATAAAGTAGGTTAGGATAGAAAAATAAACAATTTATAACAAAAAAAACCGACTTCAAATAACAATATGTTAGAAATATCAAAGATATACTTATTAAATTCACAAAGCTGTCAGAGTCATATTTAATAGAATAGAAATATTATTAAATTATATTAATATAAATATGATAAAGGGTCCAAAAATAAAAATCTGATTTTAATTTCAGAGAAAAAGAATATAAATGTTGGGAAGAATTTGTATTATCCTAATTGAAAAGCTCAACGCTTTTATTTTAGCCCCGGTCTACTTAAATTAATCATTCGACGGGAATATTTTATATTTTATGCAAAGTGATCGATCCTGAATCCTCGTTTATATTTCTGAATGTACGATACGAGGGAGGTCGTGGAATCGATGTCTCTCTAATAAAAGTTATTTAGTAAAGTAAAGTAAAGTAAAGTAAAGTTATAAATTATAGTTTATTTACACTTTGATTCTGAATACAAACCTAGGGACCAAAAATAATATAATGCTACTAATACTATAAATGCGAAAGTTTGTGGTTATGGATGTATGTATGTATGGATGTACATATGTTTGTTACTCTTTCACGAAAAAACTGCTGGACGGATTTAGATGAAACTTTACAGTATATTAGGTTAAACATCAGAATAACATATAGGCTACAATTTCTATTGATTTTATGCATTTTTTGTCGTAATATACACATACATGTCAATTAAGTAGTGATGCAATCTAAGCAACATTTTTAGCAAATAGTATTATGCCCCAAAGCAATTCATTACATTTAAATTTAATTTAAGTCGTAAAATAATTTTTCTTTTTTGTACTAAATTAATAAATATTTTATTCTTAATACTGTACTAAAACAATAAAAAAAATTGTGTCTTTATATATAATATTTTCGGGGAAAAACAAGTTCCCCTACATTGTAAAAAAATAAGCTTAAAATAATAATTAAAACATGAATCTATGATTTTTAAAATTTTATCTGTCTGTCTGTTTGCCTATTTGTACACGCACAACTTATAACTACGGAACCAAATTGAATGAAACTTTTTTTGTTGTGTAGCTATTTGGTCTGGGCAGGTTCTAGGCTAGGTTATATTTAATTTTGAAGACTCCCACACCTGATGCTTTTGCATCCGTGGTGGCACCTAAACTATAAGAAATAATTAAATGCCTCCATAACAAAAACGGTTGTGTGCTAAGCATTTTCCACTGACATACAAAAATTGAATATTTGGAATATCTGAGCAACAACTATAACAATCCAGCTAAACTATAAGAAATAATGAAATGCCGCTTTAACAAAACTTATTGAGCGTAATGAGCATTTTTCACTGACATATGCAAATTAAAGATCTGTCACATCTGATGAATAATCATAACAGTCCAGCTAAGCTAAAAGAAATGATGCAATGCGACCATAGAAAAAGTATAAAGCATCATAGACATTTTCACACTTGCTGAATAATCATAGCAGTCCAGTTATATAATAATAAACTACTATAAGAACAGAACCAGCTAAATTAAAGATGTAGAAAATGTGATCGAGAATATAATATTGGTAATAGTTTAGGTAAGTAATAAGAAGCCGTCTTGGAGCAATAGAACCAGCGTATGACTGTAAACGCGACGGTTGTGAATTCAATGCTCTTTTGGGAAAGTTAATTATTATTTATTAATATTTTTATTTCTTCGCTCTGGTAACAAGGCAAAGCGCGGCGTTGCTTTCCTTATTTCTAATTATTATTCCTTTCTGGCTTATTTTGATTATTATTAGGGTTATATTTTCTTACTAATCCTATTGAAAACTGAAAATAATTTCATAAATATATTTAATAAATATTCGTAAAATACTTATTTTAAAAACGTATAACGAACGTAGCGGGACTCGAAACAACGCCTCCTGGACCACGGGTTCAAGTTCCGCTACATTCTAATTTTTATACGGTTTCTAAATAAGATTTTTTTTAAGTGTGGATTAACACTTTAAAAATGTTAAAAATAGTCGTAACGTTCAAGCGGGCGAAGCCACGTGAGTACATTATAGTCTTAAAAACCGTTCAAATTTAAGCGGACCATTAAGAGTAATGTATAAGCAATTATAATTAAAGCGTTAATAAAAATGTTTCTCATTCACAAGATTAGTCATTTGAACCATACATTGAATTGTTTTCATGAGCCGGTGAAGTGCTCACTGCTAAGATAAAGCCTTTTCAGACGTTTGATTTTGTGTTAAGCACACAAATATACGCCCGCAACACGACGGAATGAAAACGGGCACCCAGGCGGAGAGACTCCGATATAAATTACCCGATTGAAAACTTCACCGGGTGGCGTGACGTGATGGATGGCGGTTTACGAATATATTAGATTGGAAAAATATCATATCAATTAGCTGTCAGTAAAATGATGTGGAAAATAAGTTCGTAAATATTCAAGAAAAGCAGCGTTTGAAATTTATTAGACGCTATTAGAATATATTGAATCACAAAGTAAAACATTATAGTACAATTTATTTATTTACTAAAGAGTTTTCGCGTAAATCATTAATTGAAATTGAAACTTAATTGTGTCATTTTAATTACATGAATTAATAATGTTTACCAATTGGCAGAAGCATTTAAATAAAACATTAATTAAGAATAGGAAGATGCTGGGATCGCTAAGATAATTATCTGACCGACCCTCGATTGATACGTAATGTAAAGCTACCGCAAATTGAGGGCTGTAGCGGTTAAACATACTCGGAGAAGAGTAAAGTTCTGAGATTATCGACAAAAGTTGGTCCCGGTGGAAATGGGGAAACAGCCTTCGTATTCGATTCCAAGGACGCGCGTACATAAGTATAGAAACTTCGTAATAAGATGTCATACATATATGCTATTACTTGTTTAACTTCTGTATTATATTCCTAAAGTATTAGCTACAAAATGGAATACTTGTTTGTATAGGCATCCTATTTAAAGTTTAATAATACTACATTTTAATTGTTGATAAAAGTTACTTATTATAAATCAAGTTCTCCTAAGTTACAAGTTGCAAATTGTTTTCTTTACATATCTAAAAACAATTGATATAACTAGCGTTCTACTTTTTATACGAAAACTAATTCTTAATACCAGGAAGTCTGCATATACATCGTCATGGTTCATTTACATATGGAGTGGTGCAAGTCATCCATATTTCTATACTTAGAGGGTGTGTACATACGGCCACAGTGAATACTCCAGAATAAGTAAGAACACGTGATGGATGAGCTACCCGGCAGATTCACACCGCTACGACACGAGGTTGAGCAAACGCGGCAGAAGCAAATTTATTCCTTGGAGTTCGTTGGAATAAATATTTACGTAAATATTATATATACTTTGGAGATATCTTAATTCATTTTCCGATTTCTGCTGCAAGGGTAAAAGTTCTGATAGGTCACTCTGTTCATGCATTTCCTCCTTATCCAATATATTTTGCGTCCTAGGTAGTACTTGAGTTATATATTTTTTAAAGACAAATTTCAGCCCGCGTGTCGCGTAAAGTCGACCACATCGTTTACAATCTAACGTATAGAGAAACATTTTTAATCATGGAATTGCATTTCCTGTATATCATTATACACGTTTTTTTATAATATACAGGGTGGAAGAGGCAGCGCTCATTTTACGGAAACAGCATATAGGGTAAAATATTTCAAACCCATACCTAAAGAAATTAATCAAGATGCCTCAACAGTTTGGACGTAGGATTTTTTTTTCATTTCACGATTTTTATCCACCCTGTATTTCGCGTGACGCGATTACGTATAGATCCGAATAACGTACTTACACTACGTACTTACTACTACAAAAATACTACAATAATAAACAACTTTGAACTTTATCGCCAATACATACGAAGATTACTAGATTTCGAATGAGGCGTGTGCGGCGGTGTTCCTTTGATAGGTTTATGTGTGCGTGCGTCGTAATTACAAATGGCGTTTTATTTTAAAACGTCAATTTTTTTTTTATTTGAAAAAATAACTTTTTAATTTTTGGGAATTTATCTTTTTCTGATTTATATTAGGCTTTCTAGAGTAGTTAAAACTGTGGTTTCACTTAAAGTGGTGCTTACACTTCCACCCTGTATATTTATGGTTAAACGATTCCAAACACACTTAAAACAAAGTATAAAAGCAACCATCCATCATTTACTGCAATTATGAGTCACGTGTATTCTGTATAATGGGAAGATAAATGGACATTTAACTAAGTTATGCACTTTAAAGTGGACAGAATAAAAAGCTTACAATATATCAGGCGGCTAGGCGGCGCGGTTTATTGAGGCACGTACGCGGGGCGCTTGCATACCTGTAACAAAAACCATATGTTATATTTAAATGGGTTTAGATTTTAGATGGAGTTGTGGCGCAGTGTCAGACTGTTAACGACTCGATCGTGCGGATCTAATCCGCAATCATCGTTATTATATTTAATATATATTATATTTAATATATATTATATTTAATATATTTTCATTTTCACTGCCTGATAGACAAAGCGCGGCGGAGTATATTACCATAAGGTCACCTCTGCAAATAAGTTAAATGTGAAATAAATTATCGTATCTGTGAAAGATAATAAAATAAATAGAATCATGATAAATTATATAACGATAATATTTACTGAGGCCGTCGTGGCGCAAGGGCACAAGGTTGTGACTTTAACACGACGGTTGTGGTCTCGACCCCACCCGAGGGAATGAATAATGATTTATTAATATTTTCAATAGTTCGCTCTGGCACCAAGGCAAAAGCCCGGTGTTGAGTTCCACTCAAGACGCAATGCCTAAAAAAAATTGGCGGAAAGAGGGGAACGGAGTGTTTTATTACTACTGCCTACTTTGTTGTATGCACTATGCGCAATACAGCATGAAACTGATTGATTAATATTTACTTAAAATACCTTCTGAACGGAACGGCATGAAACCGATAATTTAATTAAATCAATGTGGATCACAAGGATTTAGTATATTTAGTAATTTGAAATATTAAACAAATAATGTATCAATCATTTCTTTTCACGACTTCTACATATTTTTCTTTATCTATAGGCCTATTTCACATTTCATCTCTGCATTTCCTTCGAGGCCATGGTGGCACAGTTGGTCAAGGATAGGATGTAAAAGCAATGGCTATGGCTTTCATGAATCGAAGGAGTATTTCATTTATTTCTTCACTGTGACGAAACAAATTACGGCGTTTAGTTCTGATACTCAACACGCAATATCTCAAATTCTTCTTTAGAAATCTATCCCAAAAGCACAGTGCCTAGTGTCAAGACACTTTGTTGCCACTAAAGCTTTAAATCTAGATTTACGTATATTAATAAGCCTTTACTGTTATAGATACTCAGACTTATACGTTTAAATTATAAATAATATATAATGTTAACCGTTAGTCTCTAAAGAGAAGGTAATTAGGGAGATTGTAAATAAGGCACTACTCTCGTCGAAACCACGGCTCACCTCCCGTACCTCATTATTTCGCGTACATATTCATATATCTATCAACATAACCACGATATTCCCCGCGTGACGGAGCGTAAAAATATTAAACAGGATTGGATATTGCATTTCATACGATGTCTTGGACAGATTTTTTTTTTCAGCTTCACGCCATATTCCGTATTTAGAAAGATAGGCAAAGGAAGCCAAGTATTAAGACACTCCGCTCCCCAGTTCCTGCCGAATTCTGCATATAATATATTATATACAAATAATAATATTTTTATACTTTATTTCATAAAATTATATTAAAATATACATTATAGTTTATCTTCTTCTTTTTTTATTAACAATTATATTTTGAAGATAAAAGTTAGAAAATGATTTAATTATATGTTAATCTGCAAGATTGTATTTTTTTTCTTTTTATTACTAAATTGGATTTCGGATGGGATCAAAATTATTTTATTATTATTTTACGCTCTTGGCCGATTTTATTTTATGTAATTCTGTGACATTGAACTTATGAAGAACTTCGAAGAATTTATTAAATATTTTACTAACAAAATAACTTTCTGAGAAAAACAATCTCAAGAGAAATTACACATTTATAAAAGAAATAACATTTTACTATGTTACCTATTGAGAATTATTTATTCTCATAACTGAATTATTTTAAATTGAAAAAAAAAACAAGAGCAAAAATTTTATTTTATATAAAACAAAATTATCAATATTTTTTTTACGTTTATTTCATAATTTCAATCTGAAATAAACATATCGTATTTTATTAACACATAAATATTTGGTATGGTTGTCAACTTAAAGCCAATCGAAGTTACAAAGGACATTTAATTTGAATAAAGGTAAATGTGGATCAAAGTACATGGGATGGGGATAAAATTTGATGGTAATTAAACAGATATTCCATACATTTGTCATTATTAATTGATCGTATTGAGTAATTTTAGGCAACGTTGTCAATAATATGCTATGTATGTATATGATATAAAGGTTTAACTTTTCAAAACAATGTTAAAATTTTATGAAAATTTTAAAATATATTTGTATGAGGCAATCTGGCGCCGTGGAACAGATTATGACTATGAATGCGATGGTTGTAGGTTTGATCTCCACTCGATTGCACTCCAATATGTACATACAATACTTTTGTGGCAGGCAAAGCACAGCTTGAGTTTTGCGAGACAAACACACAAATATCTTGAAAATTAGATGAAATAATGTTATTAAAATAATATTAAGGGGTAAATTAGGGAGTAACTAGAAAACAGAGTGTCTTATTTCTAGTTTCGCCTGTTACTCTGGTATATGCGAAAAAAAGCGTTAAGCTGTTTTTTTATTATCATTAAAACTTAAAAATAAGTGAGAAAACCAATAAGCCAATAACGAATTATACTTATGAATAAAGCTACTTAATTCAGGATTGCGGTTCTACATGATTCAGTATTGGTGTTGTCACTTCACAATGAGCTATTATAATCTCATTATTAAAGAAAATATTTCCTATATTTTCTCAAATTAAATTTTCTTTTTACTGTCAAACAACGTGGCAATATAGAATGTCCATTTAAAAATCCACTAGCGTGTGGGTACACGCGGCGTTTTATATAGCTAAATTTAAAAAAATCTTTACATTGTAACCCATTTGTTATTCTTATATATAAGTTTATTACTGTAAAGTTTTATTTAAATCCGACAAACTTTCTCATTTATAATATTAGTAGGATGAACGAAACGAATAAAATTGATTTCTTATAACAAAAAGTTTCTTGATTCTTTTAACATCTGTTACCGTATTACCAAAACGTCACATACACAACAAGTTAACTAACTAATTTAAATTCAAAAATGTGTAATATGCTTAAAGCAAGATGACAAAAGTCATAGTAAATATATTATTTACCGCTTTAACGCAATTGTTTTATAAAAATAAATCTCAACGACCGCGCATTATTTACTTGGCGGCATAAAATTCCTTGAAATATCGGTCTAAGTCTGTTTACAATTCGCTGCTCGGTGGTTTATATAAAGTTTCTTGCGAGAATAGTTCGTCATAAACAAACCGCCTGTTTTTTTGTAATAACGCATACGCCGGTTTACGGAACGACGCAAGTGAGGATCTCACGACCTTGTCGCAGGTTCGCCGTCTACGGAAGACGTAGCGCCACGCCACGCGGCGCCTGTTTAAATATACAAACATATTTTGATTTCCTCATTTCACAAAACGTGAAAATCAAGAGCCATACGAAACATTTTTTGATGTTTTAAGTTGATTAAATTTCACCCAACTTAATTACTTTTCATAGAAGATTTAATAACTTTTACACCTTTATTTGAAACTATGATTATTAAGTTTTTAATAAGCTCTACATTACGGTACTAATTAGACTTTATTCAGGGTTGTTGGACAAATTGTTTCAATATTTGGAACGCATTCAAGGTGTCTAAAAGAGCAGAACATCGATACTGCAGTGCATATATTGACATATATTGACATTTCTTTCTGTCAATCTAACAAAAATCATAGAAAGGACGGAACTGAGTAAAAACATTTAGAATATAACTAAAATAAATGCTTTTTTAGATATTTTTTTAATGGTTTGTGTTTAATATACCTATTCTTTTTTATTGTTTCTCTCTACATTAACTTTAACAGGCAATTTGCACATAAAGTTCGAGGAGACGAGGTACTGTTTTAAACGAAGGCATAAGGTACAATAGCAAAGATAAAACAATTACCATTTGCTTCGATGTCAAACGACGTTTCAGCTATTAATGGATTATCGACTACGCCTAAACCTATCAATTCAATAAACCTGTAGAGGGATCATGTCTGCACATAAAACCATTAAAGTCCACTGAAGCATATGAGATTATGAATTCCAAGTTTGTAAAATGGATAAACTGTAGCATGACCCGAATATACCATTATTTTTGACTGGAAATTCTAGCGGATAATCAGAGCATTATATTAAAAGAAAATAGGTTTATTATATATATATATATATATATATATATATATATATATATATATATATATATATATATCAAACTCAATAACAAATAGACTATACACGTATAGACAAGAGCTGGGTTTGAAATGTTCGGGAAAATCTTATATTAATTTAGTAACGTCAATGTTTGACTATAAATTCAATTTACGTAATCAGGAAACTTTGTTACTATTATTATTAATACAACCTTGTCAGTTGTATACTCCACTGTTTGTAATTATTTGTTAATTGCTTTATTACCTATTTCATTTGAACAATCACAATGATTATGTTACAAATCAACTTGAGAGATAAACAAATGATTGGAATAAATGTAAAATCGAACAGATTTTACACTTATTTTTTGTTTTTTTCGATTATGTGTATAAGTACTTACATACATATAATGTATACCAATTCCTTTAAAATAATGTCAAACAGTATTGTGGTATCATATAAATATTTAAACTCTCAATGTAACAGAAGATTGCTCAATCAAGATCGCTCGTTTTCTACACTGAGTGCCTATTCTCATTTTCATTATTCACATTACACCTTTAAAGACCTAGTCTAGGTCAGTAAAGCTTTTCGAGCTTTTAAAAATTCCTAATTTAAATATCATTAGAAAACAAACATAATTCAAAAGTCGATGCATTATTTCACCTGGCTGAATATTATATGATCACTGTTTACATTAACATTACTAGCACAGCACAAACACGTTAAATAAAATTTATTACAATATTTTAGTTTTTAGCTATAAAAAATGACAAATGAAATAGATCTTTTTTTTGAACTATCAATCTAAGATAGGACTTGGCTATATGCCATTAATAAAATATTTACAAAGTAAAATAAACATTTCATAGCCGGGATGAATGAGTCGTAACTCTTTCTATTACTGGAGAACTGTTAAAATACATAATAAAAAAAAACCATTTAAAAGGCACTTCGATTGTGATTATAAAAAAAGTATATAAGTATAAAAGCCGATATGAGCACGTCATACGTGTCCTACCCACTCACATTTAGTGTGTAAATACAAGCTGAATTC
>DWMY01003323.1:0-10379 GCA_018249775.1 Heliconius hecalesia formosus | reverse complement strand
ACTCAACACGCAATGCCTCCAGAATTCGGCAGAAAGTGGGGAACGGAGTGTCTTAACACTAGGTTCCCTCTGCCTACCCTGCTGTGTGCGGGATAAAGCGTGAAGCTAATTTAATTTATTTTTTTTATAATAATAATAATTAATAATTGCCAAGAAACATACTAGATATATGGAAAAATCTAACAATACATCAGCTCGAAGCTATACTACGAGTACTTCATTTAATCATTCGCAGAAATAAATGATCATTGATACCTGTTTATGAAATTAATCAACTTTCTCGATAGGAAAACATAGCGATGCATACATTTATAATGAAGAACGAATTAACGCGTTGCCATAGCAACGTGTGTATATCACTTTTATACGTGTAAGTGTATATAGTGACTGATATAGTGGAACACAACATCAAAATGACTATTTCCTACAGAGATGAGGAGGCAATAGAAATATTACGAAATCAACTAACTGCACCGCGATCAACACAATCAACGGCCACAAACTCGGATTTGACAAAAAGAACTGCAGACCATTCAAGAAACCAAGATCGTACGTCCACTTCACATTTTAAAAAGAAAAAACAACAGTTTTAATAATCAATTAAATACAAAAAAGGCACGGATAACAAAAGTCTGTGGCGCATAACAATTCAATTATAAAAAAAAACATATGGTAGCGTGTTTTATATTTATTTTATTAATTTAATATTATTTTCTATGCATAATTTTATCAAAATATTACGATTGCGCACTTCTTCTCCTATATACAGCTGTGTCAAATTTCATACTCGTCCACAATTTGCGCAAATAGTTTATATATCACGTTTTAAAATAATTATATATAATGTACGTGGAAGCGTTTTATCTATGTAGTTAGATCCTTTTAACGTATTGTTTATTTTACACTAATTATAGAGATCAAAAATATTTTTTAAAAATCATACGCTGTACGTCAAATACTTTTTCATTGATATATTGTATTTTGTTACCGACGAATTTGTGAATATAATTCGAGGCGGACAGTATATCGACAGTATAATGCATAAGTGATTTTTCGTCAATTTGCTTTGCAATTCAAATTATGAATCCTGTCGCAGCTCCGAGGAGTAAAGAAACTTTATAAAAACCGTCGCGTCCTTGAAGGTATAGACAATAACCTACTGGCCGTGTTCTTCAATATTTGGACACGGATTCGGTGCGTACACATTCACAAAATGGAAGTACCAACTTAACTGAAATATATATATTTTTTACAGTATGTATAGATATGATTGAATAAATATTGCTTTTTTTTATCAGCTTCACGCTGCATCCTGCACACAGCAGGTTAGGCAGAGGGAACCTAGTGTTAAGACTCCGTTCCTCACTTTCTGCCGAATTCTGGAGGCATTGCGTGTTGAGTGGCAGAACTCAACGCCGCACTTAACCTCGACACCAAAGTGAAGAAATGGAAATATAAACTTAAGTAAATATTTTATCTCCTCGAGTGGGGATCGAACCCACAACCAGTCGATTTTACAATGACGCTTCGTGCCGCTGCGCCACGATTGGCCTTTGTAAATACTGTTTTTAAAACTAGAATTTCACATTAGTGTCTAAAATATTTAATATATATTATAGCATTACTGAACACATAACAAAATAAATAAACAATAATACTCAACAATTTAAATATTAAATACTACAGTACTGGTCTGTCCGTGCTACGACTGTGGGTTAGTAAGGATTAAATTATAATAAATGGTAGTCATCCACGTTGACTGAATGATCTAATTTTAGGCTTTGTAGGTCGACCCCATTTCCCTGACGTGTCACTTCCAAACGGGGTGCTATACCACGCTCTAATATGATAACGCCGCTACGGCTTTAAGCGCTACCATGTTGACCGTGTGATGCATATAGACTATATTAAATTTTATATTCGGATCCAATATTTTTTATAGGGTTTTTGTATAATTTGTTTTTATTGGCTGTTATTTTTTTTTTCTATATCTCTTATTTCTAAAGACTCAAGATAATTGTAAATCTTCTTTGTTGAAGCTTGAATGGAACTAAAATCGAATGAAAATGTACTTAAAAACGTAGTAATTTATTTTTCATATATAAGGATGAAAAGTTTTCAGTAATTAGTTCATAAAACATATTTTTGAATCAACCCACAATAATTAAGTTTCATTACATATTAGTCATAGACTTGGGTCAAGTATTTTTTTAAAATAAATTTACGCAATTAATATTTTATTTTTTTTTAAAAAGGCAGGCTATTTTTGTATATTTTACTTTTCTTTCTTTTTGATATTTGACTTTATTTTACTTTACGACTTTATTTTTTAGACATTCAGATTATTATTTGTAATACTTTTTTTATAACTTTGTTACAAATAGCCAAATGGAGTAGTAGAAGATACTTCTATACGTGTACACGTCACGTATAATATGTGTATACGATTGCTTCTTTTAACGAACATTTAAATACAAAAAATCTTTTTTATTCTTATTAAACTTTTTCTAAATAATTTATGAAAATACTTAGAAATTTTATTTAAAGGTTTATCAAATATTATACATCTATTAGAAAAGGAGGTTATCAATTCGACTGTATTTTTTATATTTTTTTAATTTTTATGTTTGTTACCTCAGAACTTTTGACTGAACTGATTTTGATTATTTTTTTTTATTTGAAAACTAGTACTTCCTGTATGGTCGCATTTTTTTTGGTTCATTTCTGACAATGGTATCTATGAAAAAATCACATAAGTCTTAAATTTGCATTAGGTATGTGCGCGACAAATTGACGAATAACTCAATATCACGCCAACTGATTCCGATGATTCTTTTTTTATTGGAAAGGATACACTTTATGGATAGTTTGGTAAAAAATTGGTTAGGTTCTGACTATGGGATCCGGTTGAAATTGAACAAGTTTGTTTTTTTTTTTGGTAAAAAATATAAATATCTGTAATATTTTAAATATTTTTAAAGTGGTTAATCCACACTTAGGAAAGGAAAATACTTATTTAGAAAACGTATAAAAACTTGACACCGACTTCAAAATTGTAAAATCTTTTTTTAAATTATTTTTGTTTGTTAAAGTACGTTTTACATTATGTCAAATTATTGTTTACTTTTTAGTTCATTGTTTGAAGTCGGTTTTTCTTTGTGTTAAAAATTAATTAATTAATTAAATTAATAACATTTGTTAATAAATAAAAATATTAACTTAGTATCTTATATTTATGGCATTCACAATAAAGTAGTTTTAAAACTTTTGTATTGTTTATTACAGGTTTAAAGATGACCCAGAGTCTCCACTGTCCGGAAACTCACCAGGTAAGTGAAAATTAAATGATATCCATTCCACTTTTTTTGCATTATTCTTACTTGCATAAATGTGCGTTCTAGAATTTTATGATTAATTCGTATATTGTCGTCAAAAAGCGCGTCTATCTCCACTTTAAATTTTTATTGTAATATTGAATTTGGCTCTAATTTTTAAGCGTATGTTTTTATGAGTCCAATTCTAGTAATTTAAAGTTATTTTACTACTAAAAACTAGAACGTAAAAGTAAAATAATTTATTACTATAGTACTATTTGATATATAAATCAGAGGGAACTAATGTTAAAATACTGCGTTCCCCACTTTTCGTTGAATTCTGGAGGCATTGCATGTTGAATGGCGGAGCTTTGCGTTGACACCAGAGTGAATTTAAATAAATATTTAATTTCCTCGAGTAGGGATCGAACCCACAACCAGTCGCGTTAACAGTCACACTTTGTGCCCCTGCGCCACGATCATCCTCCTATTTGATATATATGTATTTAAATTTTAAATTATAGAAAAATTAAAAATCGCAAGCGTGTGATTTTGCAGTAATATGTACATATATGTACGAGTTCATTCACCACTACAAGAGAAAAACTAGCCGACTCCTGTTAAGGTACGCTGAGCTTTATAGCAATAGCGTATCTGGCATAATAATGCCACCTCACAAAACAAATTGTTATATAATATTTTTAATTCAATATTATTAACAATATATATAAAAAATTGGTTATATAATATTTTTAATTCAATATTATTAAAAATATATTTAAAAAATTATGCTTGTCTGTATGTCCTTTATAGAATTGTAAACTATGCATTTGATCATGTTACGATCTTTAGCAAAGTTGTTGTATATGAGCAAACGAAGGTTTCTGAGTTTTTTTCAACCATTCAACCATTTTTTTATTCGAAATGAACAAGACTAATAAAATTACTCAAAATTAATTGAATATTGGTGTGATGGCTTTCATTCAAATTAATTTTAGTTAGTGACGTAGTAACCCGCGCAGGGTACATCTAGTTAGCAATAAAATTACCTGGTTGGGTTGTAGTTAATTGTATGTCATGGTTATAAGGTTCTCCTCCTTTTTTGAGCTTAAAAAAAAACTAAACTAGCTTCACGCTTTATCCCTAGCGGGGTAGTCAGAGAGAACGGAGCCAAACGCTACGGAATTTTGAGCTTATTCGACAAATAACTCCTGTGTTTCTAAATTTGTAAGGGGAAACGTTTTGAAACAAATATGATGAAAGAAGCTTTGAAGTTAGTTAAAATAAATATTTTTATTTAATAATATTCAACAATAAAAATAACCTGGTTGTGATGTAGTGTTGTATGTGACAGGGTTAAGGTCCTCTTTTGAGCGTATTAGACAAATGACCTCTGTGTTTCAAAATATATGGAGTGGAGTGGAATGGACATTAATATGACGCATAAAATGCATAATGTAACTTAGATATTACGAATTATTTTTTTTAAAAGAAATTTAAAATTTTGATGATAATTATATAATATAGTTTATAATCTTTATTTTTCCAATTAAGCGAATTATATAATACTTTTTGTAAAAGTCAACTAAATTTAGGGTGAATAAAATAATAAAAAAATAGAATGAATGGTAAATTATAAATATATTTTAAGCATTCCAGATTATGGAAGTAGTAGATGGTACTAGGTACCAAGGTACCTTCTGAACAGAGTATAGACTCTGTTTATTTATTTATTAGGAAGCCAACGTTACATATTAAGAATACAATAGGTTCCAAACATTTATAAATATATTGATACAAAGTATGTCTCAATTATAGGCTAACTTTACATGCATATTCCAGTTGTTGATCACATCTAAACTATAAACAAAAACAGTTATTTGGAAAAATACCTGTTTAGAAAACGTATAAAAAAATTCTGGAAATCGACCAGGTTTCCAGGAGGTGCGGGTCCGAGTCCCGGTACGTTCAAATTTTTACACATTTTCTAAATAAGTATTATTCTTTCCTAAGTGTGGAATAACACTTTTAAAAATGTTTAAAAACAGTTATTTGGTCTTATATAAATACCTCTATCTGATTTTCTGACTTTCTGAATTTTCTTTCGAGCAAGAAAATGTTGCAGTTTGTTCAGGAAAAAATTGTAGGAAGGTTTGTCAGTTGAAAAGTATGTATGAAAGCTTATTCAATTTGAATCTTTGATTCTATTAAATTATAAATCCATTTGGTCTAAGCTGCATTGCTAATTCAAATGTAGGTCGCGGTCCCAATTACGCTAGTCAAAGGACGAGGCAAGTCTCTGTCTCTCTTTATTTTCTGGATAAGCTTTAAATATTTTATTGCGAAGATTTTAAATTTGTGACAGTTCTTTTAACTTTATACATAATTTTATAATTTTTTATAATATTTAACGACAAAGATTCCGCATTAAAAAATACTTGCTTGTATACGTACTCAGTCCCAATTTAGGAGAAAAGCGATAAATAATTCAAAAACCTAACAACTTTGAGACCGTCGTGGCGCAGGGGCACAAGGGTGCGACGGTTGCGGATTCGATTCCCAGTCGGGGGAATAAAATATTTTATATTTTCATTATTTCGCTCTATAGGCGAGGCAAGGCGCGGTGTTGATTTCCGCCGCTCAACAAACAATACCTCCAGAAAGCGAAAGTAATCTATTAAAATAATATTTTCTAGAATTTAGTTTTTGCTTAAGTTTTGGCATATAAATGTAAAAGTATAGATTTGAAGTCGGTTTAACTATTTAAAATTAGTTATTTTTCAATTTTTACTTTTACTTAAAAAAATATTATTTGTTATTATTAGAAAACTATTTAAAGAATAGATTACAACATCAGCCTGTTTGTTATTCTTGTCCTTGTTTGATTTTATTTTTGTTGAGTTTTGAATCCGTAAAAAGTTTAAGTTATCGATTTTAATATTTTCATTGGCGGTCCAAAGTACATAGTTTAGCCTCGATACATTGTCCTTCAGTTAATTTATTAAGCTTATCTTTAATATACAAGGAATTATACCTACAAGCATTGATTTTATTGACCATTAGACATTTATAAGTAGTCTCTATAATATTTTGAAGATTATCACTTAACTATTAATCGTTGAGGATTTCTATGTACTAGTATCGTCATCAGCTTATATTGTCATTAGACGATGATTAAAAGAATGAAATATATGATAATTATACAAAATAAATTCGAGGGTTTCCCTCGATTTCCATGGGATTCGGTCACCAGATCCTGACTTTGTGGTAATGAAACGAATAGAAAAATATGCTCTTACAAATAAAAAACGATTATTCGGTCCACAAATGACATAGAAATCGACCAATATATTTTAAAAAGCAATATAGTAAACGAATATAGAACATCTACTTTTTGAAAAAAGACGTCGGTCAAAAAAAAAACGTAAAACTTCTTTTTTCAAAAAAAAGAAGACTAATCTTTTTCATAAGCGACCTCCTTGTGCGGTCTCTCTGCCCATTCAAAAGCAAGCGGTGGAAGTGCGGGCTACCATAAAAATATTTCCTCATCCTAGATAATCGATGGTTATTCACGTCGCACTTCGTTCAAGTTGTGCCGAAGCTGGTGAAAACTGCATCAGCTCTCGACAGGCTGCTGCCGAATATAGGAGAGCCAGCTTCTCCATGCCGACAGCTTTATGTTGGCGTGTTGAGATAAATGACACTATACGGTGCACTCCTGTGGGCAGACTCTCACTGCTCGTAACAAGGCCCAACTGCCAATTGAAAAGCGCAGCGGGGCATAACAGTGAGAGCTGTTAGGGCTTACTGTACGGTGCCATGGACGGCAGCTACTCTCCTGTCAGTTAAGTTATTTTTGTGAAGCAATTTCATAGCTTTTTCTCCAATCTAATGTCGAAAATATTCTACATTAGGTACATTACACGACTAACTTTGAAATAAAGTGTTCAAATTTGTGTGCTGCTGTGTCACACGCTTGTGCCCCTTCGATACATCTGGCCTCTTGGATTATATTCAATTGATATTAAGTCCATACATTATTATCCTTTATATGTTACTGAACAGATTTTACTTTTTGGTATACTTTTTATTGTTTCTTTAAATTCCTTTATCAACCAGTCAGTATACTAGTAGTTCTTGAGATTTATATTAGTGTAGATTAAGAACACCGGGTTACATTAACTTGAAGCTTTTAAAGATACATATCCATCGTTTTTGTAACATGTATGTAGGTTTAGTTTATAAAAAGCAAGAATTCTTTATGTAACATTTTGTTTGTATCAACAATTTTAAGCTTTTCCCCGCATAGTAAGGGTATAGGTAGGGTTTGATCGATTTTATTTCCCATAAAATGATGAGTCCCTTAGAGATCATAGCGAAATGAAAATATTAAATACTTCATTCTCCCAAGTGGAAATCGAACCCACAATCGTCACGTTTACAGTCGCGCACTTGTGTCCCTGCGACACGACGACCTCTGATTATATTGTATTTATTAGATAATTAAAAATACTGTAATAAATAATACTATAATTTGAAAAACAATGTGACTCGAACCTGAACTATTCGGTTGACGTACCAAGATGCCACGACCTACCAGTAGTCAACCACACAACAGGTGAAACTCTATTCAAATTTTTACCTAGCTTTATCCGACAGTGTAACCTATTATGTGACAAAAACGTATTTATGTGACAAAAAACGGAAAGATTCCGCAGCTTTCCGCATAACAGAGTAGGAAGAGAAGACCTAGTGCCAGTAAATAATGTTAGAGCTCATAAATTTCTAAGTGAGCTTATACGTATATAGTTTATCGGCTAACAACGTTGTCCTTTTTGAAATAAATAAAATATAAATATAAAGAAAAAGAAACACATGTAACGGTTTTCTACCTATATATTATACACAAAAAATCTCATAATTTATTTTAAAAAAAAAAACATCCACATTAATAACTGTCGTACGTAAAGTGTTACATAAAAAAAAATATTTCACGACGAAAGTGCCGAAGTGAGCCACCTCCAGTACTAATTTTGAGTTTAATCTTTGTTATCAGGAGATCTTATGAGACAGCCGAGCCTATCCACTAATGGCACAACTTTGCAAAACCTTCAAACTCTTACTACAAACAACTTTAAACTTAAATCAAAAGCATTAAATTTCATTTTCAATTGGCATTTATTCGCAACACGTTTGATTAGATGCTAACACTCATTTCAATCTAAATCAATTGATTTTGTGTCCTATGGGAACGGTATAAGGTTATTTTTTAAATGCTCGCCGTTTTCTAACAGCAATGCCGGGTTCGCTGACCTGAGCAAAGGTTTCCTTCCTGCGCAAACGCCATGAGACTGGTGCACTTTACATGACACATCTACAGGTAGGCCCGTACTGTCTCTTATTAGGTACTAGTAAATATATTTTAGTACCTAATAATAGAAAGAAAGCGAATAAAGAAATAAAATTAGGTAAAATAATGCTAATAGATCCGAATAAAATGATTAGATTTAATAACTAATAATGAACTGTTATGACATTTTTCTCAAATTTACAATATATTTTACCTAGTATAAAGTTGTACACCACCTAAGAATTATTAAACAAAACAGATGAGATGGTGATTGTGATTGAATTTTAAACAAAAAGTTAAAAAAAATAGTTGAAATCAATAAAATTATAATAATTGTTGTACATAGAATGAAACAGTTAAAGTAGATGCAGATTTTTCTGTGTTTTCATTGAAGAATTTATACTAACATATATCGTAAAACTTAATTCACTATGATTTATATATTATTTACAATTTATTATGTGACTGCCATTGTAGGTATGTATACGCAAATCCGAGTATAGTATATATAGTGCACTCGCGTCGCCCGCTAATTCCGGATATAATCCTTCCTGAACCGGTTTTCATCATCTTATGTAATATATTATGCATTTAAATATTGAAGAGTCATCGAATAACTTTTTTTTTACATTTCACAAGGTATTATTGAGTGATACTCCACTTAAACGGTCTTAAAATAATGTTTATTTTAATATATTCTTGATTTATCCTCGAAGTCTCGTTACACAATTTTGTAGCTTCTATAAATAAAACCTATAAAGCTTACTCTTGAGATATATATTTTCGATGATTTCGTCATCAATGATTTGAAAAATCACTTTTTCAGATCTGTTGTGGTCGTTTTATTAATACATGTAATGAAATTAACTTTATAACGTAATAAACTTTCTACAATATTTAAACGTAAAGTATATTTTAGAAGCTAGAAGGTGGCTTTGGCTAGATGGTGGTTTACATATAAGTAAACAAAAAAGAATAGTTTTAAAGAAATTGTATAGGACTCATTAATTAAATTTAGTTTTGTTATTAGAACTTTCACATAATTATAAAGTATTATTAAATGACGATGGTTAGACGAAAATAACATAAAGAATAAAAGTTAAAATAAAAGCATACGCATTTATTGAAAAAAAAAAACTGTATATTTCGGTGCGCCTGCGCCGCTCCCGCGTCACCGACACCAACTCTTATAAGAATTACAAATTGTAGCTTGAAATTCAAAAAGTGTTTTGAAGGTTTCACCCCGACGTCAGCTATAAACATACACCGTTATATTAAAGCTATTTACTTATACGTAAATAAATATGATTAAAAAGCTTACCGACCAGTCGTGGCGCAGCGGCATGAGGTGTGACTGTAAAACCGACTGGTTGTGGGTTCGATCCCCACTCGAGGAGATGAAATATTTACTTAAATTTTTATAAATTATATTTCCATTTCTTCGCTCTGGTGTCGAGGTTAAGCGCGGCGTTGAGTTCCCTTAGCACGCAAGGCCTCCAGAATTCGGCAGAAAGTGGGGAACGGAGTGTCTTAACACTAGGATCCCTCTGCCTACCCTGCTGTGTGCGGGATACAGCGTGAAGCTGATTATTATTATTATTATTATGTTTCTCTTTCATATTCACGGGTTCAAAAGAACCCGGTCCTTTGGAAGGCTTGCGTGGGGACACAGGTCCAACACGTAGAGGCCCCTTAGAGAATATACAAATATTTTA
>DWMY01003322.1:0-10379 GCA_018249775.1 Heliconius hecalesia formosus | reverse complement strand
CATCCTCGCTAGTACCTGCCATTCTGTGTACCTCTTCATTGTGGATTCGATCAGCTAAGCTGACTCCGCATATCCTACGAAGAGATCGCATCTCCACGGCATTCATCTTTCTTTCATTCTTTTTCTGTAATACCCACGTTTCGCTGCCGTAGTGTCGGCACCAAAATTGCATTATGTACGGCTAAACGCGCAGCTGTCCTGAGGTTTTGCGGTCTCATCAATGCAGCTAAGGCTCCGTTAACCCTGTTACCGGCACCAATACACCTTTCCACATGCATCTTGTATCTTCCATCTCTACTGAACATACTTCCCATATGTTTTGTTTATGGATTAATTATTTTATTATTGTAGTAAAAAAATATATTAGTTATCATAACATAATTATATTATTTGGAACGAATATAATTACACATATAAAGTAATTGAAGCTGCGTTGTAGGTAAAAGCGAACAGCACACGAAAGTAATAAAATATTTATTATTATTAGACAATTTAAGCACAAGCATAAAGAAAAATATTATTTCATTGAATTTAATGCCATTTTATTCAAAATGTATTGGATAAAAACTTGGAGAGAGCGAAACTTTATTTACACGGAAACCGTAGTTACAGTCGAGTTAGCAGTAGTACTTTAACAAGTAAACGTTACGCTGTGTAGGAGACATTGGGGTGCGGTTGTAACAGCTCGAATATTATTAAAGCTATGCAATGTAGGCATGGGGTGCAAGGGGATGGCTACGCTGGTAATAGATCTCGACATGATTGCTAATATTGGGTCAACTTTTACGTGGTATTTATGCTTGCAGGGAGTCCTATTGCGTTTTGTGAACTAAAGATAAATCGATGTAAATTAGAAATTACAATTAGTAAAAAATCACAAGCACAATGAGGAAATATTTTGCTAAATTCGAAACAATTTTATAATTGTATTTTACAAACGGCACGGTAATGTATTTAAGAAGACGATTGTAACATTAGTTTCAATAAGATATAAGATAACATTGATGGACAACAATGGAGGACACATAATCAAGTTTGTGTCTTAACTATTATTAATTTGTTTAGATATATATATATTTAAAATAACTATATACAAAATTCATTCACGGCTTAGTGTGGTTTTGGTAGGAGGTTGGCAATAAGCAAAAAAACACCTACAAATATTGTAAAATATTGTGCTGCAAATCTTGCTGCTGTAAAAAGAGAGCTCTGGCCAGTCTACCTCATCCACGTCGTCATCGTTTTTCTGCTGCAATCGTGACACCGGATCCTGAGCTTAGGATGCAGGGTGATAAGCGAACATTCTGCGTCTCCAAAATAAAAGGATGTGGAGGCCGAAGCTACAAAAAGCTACGTGGAATGTAAGAGGAGGCATGGAAGAGAACATGAACAAATTATGGGATGTGATGGATGACAGAGGTTTGTACTCGTATATTGTTTATGTAATTGAAACCAAGCGAAAGGGCAATAACACAACCGATTTACCGGGCTGTCGGGTACTAGAGAGTGAAAGCGGGGATGTCAAGATGTAGGTGTGTTGTTGTACTCTCGATTGGTTAGTGCAGCGGTAGAATACAAGGCGGTCAGCCTGAGACTGCTTTGGGTTCGTTTCAAGCTGGGGATAACAAGATTATTTTTGTTAGCGGCATATGCGCCAGTATCACGAACGAACTCGAACTCGAGGAGTTTTGGGAGAGTATCAGAGACGATCTAGGTAGTATTAGAGGGAATGAAAAATCAATAATATGTATTGATTGGAACGGATGGATCGGAACTGCGCGAAGCGGTTACGAGGGAGTGCTAGGTCAGTATGGTGACAAGAGAACTGAACTCACGACTTTTGATCACAAACAAATTGACATGTCTCGTGGAAGCGAACGGGAGGGAAAAGTATGATTGACTTATTCCTAGTGAATCAGGTTGGCGCAGCTACACGAGGTGGCCAAACTTGAAGTCCAATTTTCGCATAAGAGGCTATAAGCTTCAACATCCACCGATTAAAGAGAGGAATATCAAGAAAGAGTTTCCAAAATGCTAGACACCAGCGAATCTTAAAATGTAAATATAGAATCTTAAGTATTGTATGAAGGAAGAAGCGACAGGTGTATGTGGTAAAGGGAAAATAGGCTTTAGCAAAACGCGAACGCGACGAATAATGGCATGATGAAGTGTAGTGTGAGAGAAAGAAAAAAATATATATGGCAGGATTATAAAGCCTCAGGTATGGATGAAAGTATGAGGAGAGATAAAAAAAAGAGTATAAGCTGCAACAATACCAAACTGAAAAAACATGAAGCGTGAACAAACAGGGAATAAAAGAGACGAAAGGTTAACGAACAATTTCAGGGAAAATATGAAGATGTATGAATGTGATCACGCCATAGATGAAGAGGGTTATCAGTTTGATTAGCTTGAGTAGTAAAGTTTATGCTAAAATATGAACGAGAAGAATGGAAGGAAAATCTAAAAGGCTGTAGTGTGAGGTATTAAAATGGTATTAAGACCTGGAAGAGGGTGTATAGATCAGATCTTTTCTCTCCGTATGATCACGAATATTTTTTTTGGAAAAATTGACCTTCGAAAACACAGTATTAAAGATACTGGAGAAAGGTCA
Source organism: Heliconius hecalesia formosus (assembly GCA_018249775.1). Lineage (NCBI taxonomy): Eukaryota > Metazoa > Arthropoda > Insecta > Lepidoptera > Nymphalidae > Heliconius > Heliconius hecalesia. The sequence continues at coordinate 7,765 of DWMY01003322.1, read as the reverse complement.
CGTAAAAAGCATGAGGACCCCCATGAGGGCATGTATGAAGAGGTTGATGACAGTAGACAATTCAAAAGATATATGTAGAGACCGTAGTATTTGGTGCTCCGTTTTGTCTGATTACCGCGTTGGGGATACAGCGTGAAACTAAATTTAAGTGATTTTTCCTTTACCGAAACTGAAACTCTACATTTTCCAAGGACCCAACATGCAAATTTTAGCCTTCTACGCTGCGTAATTTTGGCTGTGCTTTGTCAGCCAGTGACTCAGTTTTTTCTTAAGAAACGAAAACTATTAAATTTATTTCTTGTGTAATGTTTTATTCTCTTAAAAAATCGGTCAAGTGTAAGTAGGACTCACCCATCAAGTGTGCCATATCAATTTCAGGATTGTAGGTCGACGAGAAATATAACTTACAATAGTTGATAAATTAAGTTTCTAATGATTTTTTTTTATGAAATACCTATAAATTTTCACTCTTCAGATTTTTCTCTTTATTTGTATTGTAATTTGTTACTTCACTCCAAAGTCCGTATCTATAGGTCCACGGGAAGTACCCTTATTAGTTTTGACTACACGACAAATTTTATGCAAAATACAGCAAAATGTTAATGCTCATATCTTTTTTCATTTACTTAGATGCTTGTTTTTTGGTACTCTAGGAGACCTGCGATATTGAGAAAAGTGGTCTAAACAGACGGACGGACAAATGGAAAACAAAGCGATCCTATAAAGTTCTTGCCTTCTGAATCGCAGAACCTTAAAAACTAAACTATAGAATTGTTTACATATAAAATTGTCATGAGAAATGAAGAAGCACTAATTTATATTGACAATCCTCATATGTTAATATTTAAGGCAACTTGCCTTATCACTTTCATATAGCTGCTTGTAATAAGAGTTTGTTGCTAACGCTGACGTATGAACCTATAATAGAAACATCTACTGTTATTTGCATAACATTGACTTAATTGTGATTTACAATAATGGAATTATCCAATGTTTCACCTAATATGTAGATCGACGCTGTCAATCATTGCATTTGATATGTAATTAATAGCATAAATCACATGTTTGATTGGCCATTAGTCGTGAACATACCTTTCGAATATCATGAATTCTAATTAGAAATTATATTATTAGTCTATTAGAAATTGCGGAATTGCGCTATACAAACAACTTATTTAATTCTAAATTCAATTGTCCTTCTTTGCAACAAAAGAATAGAGCATGAAAAAAAGAATCTGGTTGTGGAAGAAAACGACTACTTTCGTACATGATATAGATATTTTAATTAAGAAATTTATTAAGAAATCAATTATTTTTGTATATTTTGTTTTATCTTATACTATTCTACCTATACTTATAGTCCAATTAAATATTTCTTACCTCTACATTGTTTCTCTTTGGTGTGAAATATACAATAATTCATCGACTTTTATGTTAAATGTCCATTTTGTATAATATTATGTATAAATATAAGAAATACTATACAATAAGAGGTACATTTAAGAGAGTATTTTAATTTACTATATTAAAAACAAAATACTTCTTCGTTATTTTATTGCGTCCGTTTAAGAAAATGAAAGAAACGCTCAGTATTATTAAAAGTCTTTGACTCAACATTCTAAAGTATTTTCTTTTGAAACAGGTTTTTATTTTACCTTTCATTATTGAAGTCAGATAGCGTTATGAACTCGGCTTTTAATTTTGTTGACTCACATACTAGTAAGTAATACCAAAGTTCCAGGTCAAAGCACATTGTTCAAAATGAACTTTATTAACCAATTCTGTATTCTAAGAAAGTTGATAAAAATCAATTGAATTATAAATAAAAAAATACTCTACTATAAGTAGAAGATGCTTTGAAACTAAAAACGTTGAACAATACAAGTAATAATTCGTCGTCAGTATTCTTGTTCTATTTGTGCACGGTGTACTTTTATCTAAATGTATATAAAACAAGAACAGAAACTGTCGACATTAATTTAATTAAAAATAATTTAATTTCAGGAGTACCCTTCAATTGGCGTGTTAGATATAGAAAGATGTTAGATAAGCTTATTATTAAATTTCGCTGCTGACATGTGTTAGCATTCTATAGCTCCGCCAGGAGCTGGCGTTCAATTAACAAGAAAGATAATAAAAATAGAAAGAAATACTCCACAGAGGATCGAACTCGCAACTACCCTGCGTAAGCTAAAATAATTGCCAGTTGAACAAAAATGGGCATAGTATCTACATATAAAAATAATATTATTATATAAATGCCAGGAACGTATATTCGCAAATTGCAAAATATCCGAGCTTCTACAAACGAGTCTGTGAACGCTTCGTTGACTGTGGATCCTTCCTGATATGCGGCTTCCCTTCGAAAAATATCGCACTATACTAGAATATTGTATTATAAAAAGCAATGAAAATTACGAATTTCCAAATGCATATTATTGTATTTTTATAATTATTTTTCGAAAAGGTTGTATTAATAATTATTATTTATCTGATAGTTAATTTTTAATAAGTTAAGGGGATAGAAATGACCACCTGTGTTTATAATTTTATACATTACCGGTTTATTAAAAATAAAATAATCGATTTCTCTTCAATTGCTTATAATATGACAAATAAGACATTTATCAAATTGAAATGATTTAGCAGCTGGAAATTGAACCTACAACCATAATTTGTCACACGTAACCATTAATTCCCGACAATTGATTAAAGAAAAGCCATACACGGGCAAAGATTATAGAAGTATATAACTTAAAATTATTGATACGGTATTGGAATATCTAGTCTATTAGTAGTGATAAGTTGTACAAGAGCTATTATCGTAATATCGTAATTTCAATTTCGATTGTATATAGTAATGTCATTTCACACACTGAAGTTTCATTAATTAATGTTGCATGTTCTGCTATTTGTTAGTAATGATGTTTTATGAAGGACATGCGGTGATGTGAAATAAAATATTCCATGATTTATATCACTTGTGGGTGGCAAAATTAAATAATTTTAATTATGAATACGTGTTCACTATATAATATATTGTATTTGAGGTTTATTACTAAAGTATTGATATAGGTAATATTGTACTATTTTTATCTTTTTTTTTTGGAATTTTAATGTAAAGATGATTTCTGAATTGCGAAAATAAAACAGCAATTACTTATTTTTTCTTCCGTAAAACATTGAATTTGAATTTATTTTCATCGACATTAAGGTATTCGATTTCTATACACAATCGAATTACACGTTTGTGTTTTATAATATACTAATCAAATCAAACAAACTAAATTATCAAATTACTCACCAAAACATTAGCTATTTAGTAGGTTCGTGTGTATTTTCGGCGTTAAAAGGGACCAGTTTGGCAACAGTGAGTGAAAAGTTTTAAAACATTTACAAAATCTTCCGGAAAATAAGCGAAAATTTTTACACAAAAGAGCACCATCTGACATTAACAAAGGGTAAATTACTGTTATAAAAAATACGCATTTCTTGGTTTTTAAGCATATTATCAAGTTGTTAGAACTTAAATTATTTCAACGGTAATTGATTTGAATTTTTTGTAAAAAAATATATAATAGCTAGCCTTTGAGTTCAAATATTTTATTTCACTGTTAGGTTTATCTTTTAAATGGGTCAAGACTTTTTTGGTTAAAGTAAAAATTAAAAGATGATTTTTTCTTTTGTAAATAAAAAATACAATTAAATCTATATAGAAAATCTCATAAGTCATCTCCTTATGATATTTAATATGACTACATGTATGTTATATTACAAAAGGATTTTACGCGTAAACTCTCTTAATATACTGCTCTGAATATATATTAGTGTTTTAACATAAAAAAAATAAACATAATAGTTTCCAACTTACTGAGTAGTTGAATTTGGATAAGGCTTTTAGAAAATCGTTAATAACTATTTTTAAGAAACCTTACTTTTATTTATTCAAATTAAATGAGAAGAACTCGCATATTATGATTTCATGCCTATACCTTTTATTACAATTTTCTGTACCATTGTAAGTCATTTTTTATTCCTTAGGGTCCTAAGTAGCGGTCACGTAGTAGCCTCAGATCTCATTTGTCATGCTTACCTTCCGCCCAGTGGTATAAAGCCATCTCTTGACTGTCACAACTCATTACATTTCGTCTAAGATTTTTCTTGGGGAATTTATTTTTTTAAGTTAAAAGGTTATTGTAAATTATGTTAATTCAAAAACAACTCTTAACTTTATTATAATATTGGTAATTAAAACTAATATTATAAAAGTCATTTCACAGACCTTTACACATGTAGAGATAAAAAAAAAATAAAAGGAAAATTATATTTTTGTGTAAGTGATAAGTGCTATACTTATGGAAGAGCCTCAACCGCGATGCACTTGATTTCATAAAAATCAGTTACTTAAATCTTGTTTCCACTGCTGGACATAGTCCAAAATAGGACATAGTCCATTCGAATTGCAAATATAATATATATTGTGATTTATTAATACCACCTATCAAACATTTATTAAAAAATATTGTAAGAAAAGAGACTTTATAAATAGAAGCTAATTGGTTTTTAATAACCAGACGTCTTGTTGTGTGTTATTCATATGGTGAGTATGGAAAGCAATATAGAAAATCCTATTTCCTTGTGAAGTTTCAGATAAAAAATAGCCGTCAACAAAATTATATTTTACTCATACTTTAAGAACATTTAAGAAATAATATTATTTTCAAAGCTTACTTACAAGGCAGTCAGAGCGTACGTAGTACTAAACACTACCGTCCATCCGCTTGACGTAGCGGTATAGGTACCTCATTTATCTCTTATTTATTTATTCTCTTATTAACCATTTATTTTCATTTTTTTAATCGAAATACTTAGTCGAATTGACGTGTCCCGCATAATATATACTCTCATAATATATTTCATAACCTCGATTGTTACAATGATTTTTGTATTGTTTCAATTATTAATTTAAAATTTACAATTAGTTTTTCATAAAACTCATGTAAACAAAATAACAAAATTTCTTTTTACGTATAGATATAAAATAATACAAGAAAATATTATAATACTAGCGACCCGCTCGCGGCTTCGCCCGCTTAGACTACTAAATTATTTACTTAGTACACTGTATTACATTCCTGTTTATGATTTCTAATGTTAAAATTATTAAAACCTTATGGTTGCATTTTTATAGTTCCCATAAGGAGAGAAGAGCAAATTATCGCCACTTACATTAAAATCTTAACTCGTCGGTTTCTGTACATGCAAGCTATATTAGAACACAATATTATTACGGGCATTTAACAACATAATAGAACTCGGTCCGTTTATCTGTTTGTCCGTGCGTTTGTTCACGCTTATCTAAGAAACGGCTTAACCAATTTAAGTGCACTTTTGTATTTTAACTAACTAACTAACTAACTAACTTCCCGTAATATGCAGTATTTGTTTTATTTTTAACAGTTCATAAATAAAAAAAAATAAAAAAGATTCACTATGTATACCGCATATAGCAGGGTAGGCAGAAGGAACCTAGTGTTAAGATACTCTGTTCCCCACTTTCGGCCGAATTTTTTGACGCATAATATATTGAGTGGAGGAACTCAACGCCGGTTTTTGCCTTGGTGCCAGAGCGAAGAAAATATTAACAATATACCTCTGAGTGGGGACGGAACCCACAACGTCGCGTTACAATCCCACCCTTGTGCCCTTACGCTACGACGGCCTCTAATACCTATATAATTAAGAATATTTAATATTTATAGTAATTTTTTGTTTAGTAGATACCAATACTTATTACAACACATAAAAAATAGGCTTATTTAAGGCATTTTTTAAATTCTTGTAATTTTTGAAAAACTACAACATTCTTATAGTTAATAAATTATTTTTTCCAATTAAAAAATAGTCTATCTTTCACCAGCTAATCATTTCGTTGGAAAATATTAAAAATTTTCAAAACTACACTATACTGTTGATAGTAATTGAAAAATAATTGAACTTTATTTACAATGTTTAAAGTTGTTTTTTGTGATACAAAATAGACCAACATATTCTATATAGAAATGACGCATTTTTTATATTTTTTAACTATAATACACAATTATATTCCTTAAAAGGTTACTCTGTACTAAGATGACGGCTCTGTTCCCCATAAATAATAATAATATGTGCCATAAAAATAAAGCAATATTTGATAATATATGGATATAGATCATAAAAATATAGAACATTGAAAAGAATTAACGCAATTATATTATATATATTTTTTTTTCGTACTTAAAACGTATTAATAAATTTGCATACAATTCATTTGTTTTCAGTATAACTTTAAAGTTTATTTATTATACGAGTTTTCATATTCGAGTACTCATGTTATACGAGTATATATATTTAGTACTTTCTTACCATGATTATTTCTATGTATTTTTTAAATACACTCTTGAGAAAGTTAATCCATGTACTTACTATAAATGAATGTAACGTTTATACTAATGATTAAAATGTGTTCACATCACCACATCATCTAAACACAATATCAACTTTTTAAAATTGTCAACTCGCAATCAAAATTTATCCGCCAAATACATTTACTTTTTATTGTAACCACTTTATTTTTTTTAATGTCACCAATGTTAACGTCTAAAATAATATTTATGGTACAATAAAAAATGAATAATTTTATTTCCTACTTTAAAGTTGTGGTTAAATAAAATAGCAAGATAAGTAATTAATTAATTAATAATTTAAATAATTTAAAATTGATATAATTTAGCTTACTTGCGAGTAATCGACATATTTGGATTATGTCAGCTTTTTATTTTTCCTACTAAAATTTCTCTATACACCATGATAAAGGCTATCCTATAAGTTGATTTAGGCTTTGAGCTACTACCATGCTAAGTTCATTCACTTCCATCCAGTAGTTATTTTAAGTAATTTCTCATTTTCGATTTTTAATTTTTTTTAAGGAAGCTATCGCCATACTAAAATTCTTCCACTTCTGTCCCGTAGTTCTAGTTCTAGCTTCTAGAATCGATATATTAACCGACCTAATTTTTATATATTTCATGTACAGAATTGACTTTTCTATACTTTTATTATGTTTAAAGATCAGAATATTTAACTACATGATCAATCCGATACAATATATTTTGTCGATAAACATTTCAAATGCTCTAAGTCTAGTCTTATGAACATTTCAAAATTGATTCCTTGAGTTTTTCACTTTGGTTCAGTGAAGTGTACACAGGAGTGACGTGGCTAGCATAAATTTGTTTTTACTTTTAGCACTTCAGAGGGATTCGTCTGCACGCTGCATCTTAATATATCAGATACGCACATATCTTATTCATTTACTATGTAAATAAAATGTACGCTGCATACAAGTTGCTTAAAATTGAACTCATAATAATTAAACTTACCAAGTTATATACAAAATTCACCAAAATGATAATTTATTTCTTCAGCAACACGCTTTATCTCGCATATAGACTGCGCATCAAGGCGGTTAGTATTATTCATTATATTTTAAATTTGTGTTTTTTATAAAAGAGCGTTGGCGGCTCGTGGTTCCCGAGCCCGATCGTCGATATTCTCATCTGTGGGGTGGCTTCTTCTTCATGTTTAACAGAAAGAAGAACTTAATTGAGATTTTTTTTTCCATAAATTAACATTTATTTGCACTCATTAATTCATTTTTTTGTTTAAATTATATAGAGTAATTATATAAGTAGCAATGTGCAATTTAATTCCAATTAACAATCAA
>DWMY01003321.1:0-10379 GCA_018249775.1 Heliconius hecalesia formosus | reverse complement strand
TTACAAATGGCGTTTACGTAGAATAGACAGATGTGTTCACGGCCACGATGGGCGATGATTCTTTGATATTACGAGAAGATGGTTATATACGTATGATCTTTCCTGTTACTTCACTGACTTATCACAGTAATTTAAATATAATATTAGTGAAGACTGATGAAGGCCGTGTACACGTTTTGGATGTTAACTCTGGTGTGATTCTACAGACCTCCTGTCTATCAGCGGGTAAGTTAAGAATACTTTTTAAATATTGTTATGCTTATAAATCAATCATAATTTTTACTAAACAGTACTGAATATTTAAATATACAATTATAGAGCACTATAGCCAAGTATAGTAATTTTTGATGCCCTACATTGTCTCACTTTGACAGCTCTCAGTAAACAATTCCGATTATATTGGATTGTTGCTTATCACAAAAGACCGGCAGTCTTTACTCAATTGTATTTCCATTTGTTTTTAGACAACGGAGGCACTTTAGGTGTTGAATATGCACCCGGCGCCGACAGAGTGTTCTTTTGGGATAAAAGTGGAATCGGCGCACGTACTGACTATAACGGAGTGCTCCTTCTTCACACTGCCTTACAACGACCCATATATTCATCAGAACCTGATAGTCTTGTTAGAGTAGAACTTGTCTTATCTGAGGTAAGCACTTGAAATTTTAGGAAAAGGTAATATAAATTAAGTAAAAAATAATTCCTATATATGAATATTCTTAATGAAATATGTTGAAATTTTGTATATATAATATTATATATACAAAATTAAATATATATTATAGCCCAAAAGTTTAAGTATGTAATAGGTTTTAATAATAAATAAGCAATAAAGTATTTTTATTTATAAAAAAAAAACAAAAACATTTGGTAATCTAGTAATATACTTAGTCATCATTACATATTGTGATAGAGATAAATTAAATAATGAAAGCTTCATAAATTGCAAATATATATATTTTTTTATATTTTTAAGCTATGAGATAAATAACTGAACCAAAAATAAATATTTATATTTAAATTTATGTAAAATCAAAAGGCAGACAATAAACATGATTCATCATGTCAAGTATTTAAGTTATTCTAATAAGTGTTACTACATCAACTATAATTTACTGTTTATATTAATTTAACAACTATATTTTTTATTGAGGCCAGTTGTGGCGCAGGGGCACAAGTGTGAAACTAAACATGACAGGTTGTAGGTTTGATGACACTTGAGGAAATGTAATATTTATTATTCCATGCTCTGATATCGGGCAAACCTGTTATGGCAGAACTCAAAACCGCTTGTGGTTTAGAGTTCTGCCACTCAACAAAAAATGCCTGAAGAATTTGTGTACAAATGAATATTTTTTAGCTATAAATAGAAATAAAAAGTATACTGAATATAATTAATTGTTATGTTCTGATAAGCATTAACAAAAAATAAAAAAAATGATTAATTAGATATCTAAGCATGATATTTATAAACAACATATACTTATAAACACATCCTTAGAGTTATAAGAAAAAAAGAATTATATTTTTAAGTGAGTTTTTTGTGATGATTTTGAATATGTCACATAAAGTGTTATAATTGTTAGTATGTTTTGAATGTATATCATTTTATATATCTAAATAAATTCAAAAATATTATTTAAATGCTTAGAACTATTTACTATTGAATTTCACTTAGCTTTTATGATATATTTGCTTTGACCATTATTTTATTATTGTCATATTGAACATTTCATTGTTCTATTATTTTTAGGCTGTGCTTCTCTACCAGTGCCTGCAGAGTTTAGACGCACATTCAATTGATGGGCTGTTGGACTTTATCAATGAACTTAAAAATGCAATAGATTCAGAACCAGTCAGAAAAGGTGTAAAAGCTCAAAAAGTAAGTAACATATCTGTACTATAATAATAATAAATGCAGTGTAAACTCCATGTAACATTACCCAATTTAAAGACACTGCATTGTATTCCCTCTAATTTATTTCTTTCTGATAATAATTAAAAAAAAAACAGCCTGTGACTTACATATTTGCATTTTGCTTTTTTAATGTAGTCTTTTGTTTGTTTACTTATAGATGTGTTATGTGTTATTTTATTTGTCTACTACTTTTAAGCCCAAAATGACTTTAAATAATAAAAAATGCTATAAAAGCAATAAAACCATGCACTATATATTAGTTAGTACTGATGTTAATGAGAATAGTAATAATAATAAATCGGTATAATATTATTCTTTCTATTTCCCAACAACTCTCTTTGACTTCATAAAAAATATTATAGAGTGCTCACATTTTATAATTTGGTTGCAGTGGAGTACAGTAACTGTAGCCCTATCCCAATCTACATTGCGTATGGTTATGAATGGTGTGGTACAAGAACTGAAAGGTCAGAACAGAAGAGTGCCAGCCTTGGCCATAGCATCTGCTGTTGGACAAAGAGCTAATGAACTCAGTACCTGTACTAAAGATGATGAGTCCAGGGCACTTATGTATTCTGAGGCAGAAAGGAAGGAAACATTCAAGAGATGGCCACATATGGACTACAAGTTAGTATAATTTTTCTGTTATACTTGTTAAATTTTAGTTATGTTGTAATGGCTTAAAATATTTAAAAACAAATTGTTGTAATTTCAAAATTTTGTTTTATTTATTTTAATCTTTTTATGACACAACTTGTGATAAGGAAAAATTTTTTCAAAATTTATAAATAAGTATTATTTATAAACTTATCTCAACAGGATATATCTGTCATAAGCAGAAATTCTATGTATTTTATGAATGTAATAGTTGTTATATAATATAAAGAAAATTAGTAATTATTGTCTAAATTGTAGCCCTCTTATAAAAACTATCTTCTACATGTTTCTATTTGGGGAGTGCAATAATTCAGTTATAAGATTTAGTCAGATAAGTAAGATTACTCTCAATTTTAGACAATCATAATAAAATTTACATTTGCAGATGGGCATTACCTGCTCGTATGGCTCAAGCGGGTTTTTACCACCAACCGTCACCCAGTGGAGATGACCGTGCTATGTGCTTCACATGTATGGTATGTCTCGTTTGCTGGGAGAAGTCTGACGAACCCTGGGTTGAGCATGAACGGCATTCACCCAACTGTCCTTTTGTAAGGGGAGAGTACACACACAATGTGCCTATATCGGTGAGATATAATCTTGTAACTCATTTGGTTTTATAGATATAAACTATTAAAGTATATTTAAGTTGTTGTATTTAAGATTTGTTATATTGGGCACTTGTTTGTTATTCATAGTTTATTTCACAAATATTAACTTTTGAATTCAGGTTAGAAATTAACAAATATTCCTTTGTCTTATTAAATAAAAAATATTGTACATATTGAACTATTTATTAAAAGTAATTATAATAAGTACATCTTAATTTTGTATTTGTATATTATCACAATGTCAATATTTTTGCTTTGTTAATGTTTAGTTGTCATGCAGTATTACATTTCTTCTATTGTACTTTAAATATTTTTATTTAGGTCACCAATGCAACAGCCTGTGCCGTTTCATCTCCAAATGTCAAAATAGTATCAAAGGGTAACACTGGAGACTTAATAGCTACTGGCACAGTGGAAGGAAAAGTTAACATCTGGAAATTTGACTGTGGACTAAAATTAGTCAAGTTCATACATCTCTCACCATATGACTCCATATTTAGTGGCATTTTGACAACAGATTGTAACAAAGTTTGGTCTACAAGCCTAGAAAAGGATACTTGTAAGTAATATTGTAACAATACATTAATATACATGATAGTTACGATCTATCTATATTACAATAAAACAAAAATCTTCTATAAATGTTGTTCTCTTAAATTTCTCTTAATTGATAACATTCAATATTATGTTTCAGCGACTTACAGTATTGAATTGACGGCCATGGCATTTGTCGGCATGACATCACAACAAGAAGTCTTCCCCCAACCGCAGAGCTCAGATAGTACAGAAAAAGAGCAAAACGTCAATAAACCGAAACCTTCTCTCATTTGCGCAGTCACGATCACGCGTACCAACATTGCCCCGACCAATGAGCCAATCAAAGAAGACTCAAGTAAAGCTCTATTTGATTCTGGAGATTTAGATAGTTGTAAAGAAAGTATACAAGCTATGAATGATCAGAATGAGGCGAAAAATAACTTTGCATCTTCAAATAAAATGTTATTTTTACTGACTTACGATATTCATAGCTCCCTAGCTGGTTCCATTACTACAGTAGTCCACACGTCAGACAGCAGCGGGAACTCAAAGCCTGGTGGCAGTAAGAAGGTTTGTGTGGTGACCAGGCCGGCCTACGACGACTTATATCTACAGTACTCGGACGAGGACTCTGAGCTTCCATCACAGTTCACCAATAGTTTAAAACGTATGGATGAAGAAATTAGTAACCTGATTAATTTAAATGCTTCCTCGAGTAAAGAAGAATGTAAGGTTTGGGAACCCAAAAAAATTGTATTTAATAAACATTATAAAGTGTTACCGCCACCGCCGCCGACAGCGCTTCTCCCTGAAATACCAGAGTCGGGTCAGGGCAGCGTTTTAGATTTTGTAGGTAAAATTTCACAACTTAAAAGCTGGAAAAGTGAGCACCTAGAATCTGTGGGCACCAAGATAGTCGACCAAACCGACGCCGTGCACGGCGACCCAATCACCCAATATTTGAACATGACTGGAAACGGGCCCCTGGAAATATCCGACCTGAAGTGGTACGAGGGCGGCGACGGTACGGAGAAGGCGAAGGTGACGACGTTTGGAGGCATCAAGGTGGATGGGCAGAGCGCTGGCGCCGCCAACAACGACGGCTTCGACAGCGACCCGCCGCCCGACGAGGCCGCCACGCAGGGCGTCGCCGTGCAGTGCTTGAGCCTCCCGGCTAAACTGAACCAGCGAGAAGACTCCAAGGTTACGCATCTTTTGCCCACTGATGATAAGGAACACTTGTTGGTCGTCATATCTTGTATCGATCCTGAAAAGGTCAAAAATGAAGGAACAGACAGACAATGGGATTCTGACTCTCAGATGGACGTCGACGAGGTCCCCGACCAAACATTAAAGACTGATGAAAATTCAGATCCAAAAGCTTATTTTCTTCTTTACAAAATCAACAATAAGACTTCTATATTTACTCTAGATGACAATCCTGTATCGTTTAAAGAACTACCATTTAGTGAAAGTCCCGTAGATTTGTGTCTCTTACCTGCAGATAAACACGATCAGTATTGTTTTGCCTCTGTCAGCTACGACGGTGCCCTCAGATTATATTCTTTGCCTGACTTTAAAGTACTAACAGAAAAAAGAGTACCGAAAGGCGAATTCACATCAGTGGTGTATTGTGCGTCAGTTGAACGGTTAAGTCTGTCGACAAGACACGGTGTAATTTACTTTTATGCACTTAATAATGGAGAGAAAGACTCTGGAAGCGATGCCAATGAAGACGAGTTAGCCAATTTAGATTTTGACATGTTGCAAAAAGCACCGCGAGACGAAGTTTGCGGGCCGATTTGCCCGCCAGTTATAATAGCCAATAAACCAGAACTGGATCAGAGTGACTTAGAATCACTTATGACTCTAATTGGCTTCTACGGTATGAACACTACTGTGCCCTACAGTGCTGTAGTACCTGGATTTTGGTGTGAGCTATCCCCAGCCCAAAGGTCAAGGTCTGATCATCAAAATAATAGATCATGGAGGCTTCAGAATACTTCATCAACGTGGGACGAACATGTGCTAGAACTTACATTGCCATATAGTTTTCCTTTGGCGCATATAGAATTTGGTTTTACTTTACATTCTGCAAGTTCCGTAAATTTGCCTATAATACAAGTTACTTTGTTGAAACAAAATTTACACGGCATTGGCTATAAAAAAGATGCGTCCTTTGGCCAAAGACCTGATTCGCCAGTATGGTTTCCATCAGTAGACGCTGATATGTCTAACTTAGAGAATCCTGTAAATAGTGAAGAATACCTTCAGGCGCATAATGCTGAGATATTAGCGGGCCCACTGTTCCTATCTTCCGGCTTAGATGCCACACAGCAGTCTGGTACTTTAATATTGACAAGCCCTCGCCTTTATCGCGCTCGAGGTAGAACTTTCTTAATTCACATAAAGACGTTGTTTGATCCTGCTAAGGATATGGCCAAAGGACCCATAAAATCTGGTGAAAGTTCTGGAAAAAAATCTAGTTTTATCGGCTGCGATTGGCTACATCAAATATCAATTACAGTTCGATCTTGTCCTCACACAGAAGTGCCACTGGAGAGGCATCAGAGAATAGCTATGCTAGAATCGAACGGATTCTTAAATTCACTTTGTGAAATTGCTATTGGTAAGGGTGATTCGGAAAAGCGAAAACTGGCGTTAGATCTTCTAAATTGGGTTATATCTGTTCGGTTACAACGCATGCGATTTACAAAGGCCGACAAAAATAAGGATAAAGATGCTCAAAGTCCAGTTGAAACGCAACAGTTGGAATGCGTATCGGTCATAGAAAAATACACGGACTCACTGATCAAGAATTGCATATTATGTGCAAATAGAAGCATTGCAAAGAAATGTGTTAAGATCATGTTAATCACGAGCGAGTAAGTGAATAAATCTAACAATAAAAAAAATTATCCACTTCGTTACTACAATTCTTATTATTAAATACACTTTTATTTACTTTTAGAGGTGTGAAGGAGTTACCAAAGCCGTGGAAGACGACGTTTGAGCAAACATTAACAAATAGTGTAATATCGTGCATACCGCTGGTGGGAGCGAGCGAGTCTCCCGGCGCGCTCAAGTGGCTGATGGCGCTGGCGCAGCACTGCACCACGCGCGCCTTCGCCCCTGGCCTCGTGGTGAAGGGCCTGGCGCTGCTGGAACGTGCGGCGCGCTGCCTTCGGGAGCGGGCCGACCCATATCATGACTTGTTGCGGGCGAGGTTGGTTCTTCTGGATTTAATAATGAAATGAAGTATATGTTTAATAAACTTTACAGTATGTTGCTATTTTTGGTGCTGTTATACGCATTTGTTATAACGACGTTTATACATATAATTGTGTACAGGTTCGGTCTATACGGGCTGCCGCTCGAGCGCAATCGGTTCGGCGCGGAGATGCCGGAGATGTTCCGTGGCCCGACGCTGGCCACGCACCCGGCCGTGTGGTCCACGCCCGACCAGGTGCCGCCCGCGCCCACGGTGCCGCCGCACCTGCAACACTTCCAGCTCAAGGACCTCCTTAATATGCCGCCCGCTGATGCACCAGGTATGTACTACCCCGCCCTATGCTTGCCTTCACCATTGACAAGTTTCGCGATGGACCTTCTCAAACAGGTATTATAGACATGCTAATGCTATACTTGCACAAATGAGGCACTGTTTTCAATTAACCTTTGATTCTGCCAAATAACATTGAATTTATTTGCTTGCTTGGCGACTAACAATAGAAACGTATATATAACTAACAACAATAGGTGACAATTCCGTTCGTAAGATCTCGCGACGTTTCATCTAGTGGAATAATATCAAGATGGTCAGGTATAGGCGATTCGATCTCTTAGGGTTAGGGACTTGGCCGGGATCGGTCGGACTGTCTTTCACGCAACGATATTGATGGCAGCGAACGTGCGGCCGAAGTCCCCGGCGGCGAGTATGAGCGGGAGTATGACCCCGCCGCTGCCGGAGGCGTGGCGCCTGGAGCCCGGCCGCCCCTTCCAATTGAGCGACCTGTTCAACACCACCACTGCCAAAGGTATACCACCGCTACCGAGGGGGTCTTGTGTCCCGTCGAAACGTCTCTAGTAGTCGAGCTTGGTTAACGCGCTGTGGTACTCCTCCCCTATACTTCGTGAGATGTTACAGTAAAGTGGGCTTGTTGTCAGCAGAGGCGGGCAAGGCGGGCGGCGGCGCGTGGTGGGGCCTGAGCGGCATCTCGGCGGTGGCGGCGGGGCTGGGCGAGGCCACGCCGCTGCACGTGACGTGCCACCTGGCGTCCGACGGCACCAAGCTGGAGACCGCCGCGGCGCGCCACCCGCCCACCGTCGTCAGCGCGCACTCCGCTGATCCACACCAGGTTCATAGAATTCTCTGATAAATGTAAAATCACAGTACGGTCGACGAGTCGTGGCCGCCTTTAAGTTTGGTGAAGTTTGGAACTTTTCATTACTTACTTTATTACTTTAAGTAATGAAAAGTTCAAAAAGTCCAACTTACACCTAAAAATAACGAATCTCTACGAAATGTAGGGCTTTAGTTTGTACAATTATATTTCGGAATTAATTTAGAATTTATTAATATGGTAGTTTGTTATTTAGCATGAGATATTTCATAATTTATTTTATCATATTGCACAATATTTAATCAAACATTGTGTTCGTGCCATTATATAAATTACTCTGTAAAGTATGTCTTGTTATTCAAACATATATTCTATAAAGTAACAAAATATTTTTCATGAAAGCTGTGGACGGTAGTAAAGGAGGGACAGATGAAACAATCATCACAAGATCCGGCCTCTTTGGATGATATAGAGAATTCTTTGATGGAGTGTGATCCACAAGACAAACAAGAATATACAGATGAGAAATTTTTCAAGGTATTAATAAGACATATTCATTTTCTGCTATATAAGAGTTGTTGTCCAGAACATTACTAGTAGTCCCCTAATCTGAAAAACTTTTGTTTTGTTAGAAAGAATAGTTAGGTGAAATAGTAGAATGAGAATAGTTATCGTATTATGTTAGATTTGTTTTAACTCAGTGCACTTGCGATAAGTTACCTCGGACAATTCTTAATTGTTTCAATCTGATAACGAGGCGAAGCTGCAGATGAAAAATTATGTAAATATAAATAGGATTTTAAACTCTTCAATGGGCATTTGTTGTAATCCAGGAGGGCGAGCAGTGCGGCATCCCGTGGGCGACGCTGGTGACGCGGCCGCCGCAGCACACGCTGGTGGTGGAGCGCATGCACTCGGGCGCGCGCCGGTACATCGTGCTCGACTTTGGACACCTCGTGCGACTCACTGATTTGGTATGGAAATATATGTTAAAGCAAAATTATTATATATGTATCATCTTTAAATTGATTGGTTGAGGCTAGTTGTGGCGCAGGGGCACAAAGAGTAACTGTAAAACCGACTGGTTGTGGGTTCGATCCCCACTCGAGAAAATGAAATATTTACATAAATTTATATTTCCGTTTCTTCTCTCTGGTGTCGAGGCAAAGCGCGGCGTTGAGTTCTGCCATTCAACACGCAATGCCTCCAGAATTCTTCAGAAAGTGGGGAACAGAGTGTCTTAACTACTAGGTTCCCTCTACCTACCTTGCTGTGTGCGGGATACAGTATGAAACTGATTTTTTTTTAAATTGATCACCCTTTATGGTAGTTCTCAAGATATTAATAATATTTTTATAATATATTTTATTTGTAGCAAATATTTGACAACAATCCATTATATTAAAAAATAGTAAGATGTTTATTAAACAAATAAACTTAAGCAGACATTTTGTATGATTAATATTTTTATGTGAGCAACGGAAGAGCTTCATACTTGTTCATAAGGTCTTTAGTTTTATATTTATTAAAAATGCATTTATTACCTTAAGTAGGCTATTGTTGCATAGTATTTCCTATACAAGGCATTAAATTATTTTCATTTACTCGCTTTGCCAAGATAAAATGCGGCATTGAGTCCCGTCACTCAATACGGAATGTATTGAATACAGGCTGAATTATACAGGACAAAGTTTAATTTTTGTAGAATTAATGAATTTTTTTTAGTTGGAAAAAATTAGACGGTATAATAATTTTTATCCAGGTAATCCCATCGTGCTCGGACTTAGTGACACTGTGCATCGATATTTGGACGGCCGGGGAGGAGACGGACTGCGTGAAGCTCGCCTTCGCCACCGACATCGCCACCAAGCACCTCGTGCTCACCGACATACAGCCGCCGCCGCTGTGCCGGTATATGAAGGTGAGTTTGATACTATTTGTTGGGATTCATTTTGGAATTATATTAATATGGCAGAAAATTTGAAGAATATTAGACCGTAGCCGATCTTGATCGTTGTAGTAACTGCCTAACGCTTTGGTTAATAAATCTAATTCAAAATAGTTGAAGCATGTGTATCATACAATTGATCGCAATTAATATGAACATAAAAAAAGTAGTAATGCCTTCTGGCATATACTTTCTAGTAAAAGTGATATATTTATTAAGTATAATGTGACATAAATTATTTACTCATATTTTCAATAGATAACAACAATTGGTCGTTATGGGATGTCAGCAATGAAATGTAAAATACCACTCGGTTGGTTCTATGGTGAAATAGCAGAAATTGCAAATGTACAAGCTTCAATTAA
>DWMY01003320.1:0-10380 GCA_018249775.1 Heliconius hecalesia formosus | reverse complement strand
GTATTCGAGACATCGCCAGCAAACCCAAATATTTTACTGTAAATCATAAAAACAACATTTATATAACATTGAAAGACATAAATACTTTTTAGAAAACGTATAAAAATTTTAACGTAGCGGGATTTTAGCCTGCGCCTCTTTCCTAAGTGTGAAATAACACTTCAAAATTTTTAAAAATATTGAAAGACATGTTGAGTTTCTAATATCCAAATAATTTAGATAATTTAGTCATTATAATAGTAGTATCATGGGCGTAAGAATAAGAGGAGCCAGGTATTATAGTTTATGTCCACCCCAGAATTTTTACCAATAAAAAATAAAGCCTGAAAAAAAAACACTACACATAAAGATTACTTCAAAGCTAAGGGCTCCCCTTGAAAATTATCTCTAGATACACCTATAGCGATATACGGTAGAAAAGTAGGTTTTTTTATAACTGTAATTTTTTTTAAAACAATAAAACGATGACTTAATACGCTAATAAAATGACCTCATTTTGCTCATGTGTATCAACCTTGTGACCGTCAACGATAGGTTATGGGTTCGATTCCCACTTGAGGAAGGATTGAAATATTAAATATTTTCATTTCATTACTCTGATGATAACACAAAACGAAGCGTTTAGTTCGTCCATTCAACACGAAATTTGTTGAAAATTGAGTGGAAAAAGTATAAATTCGTTTTTCTTTTCAACGCAGTGTCTCAACACTAAGTTTCCTTTGCCTGCCCTCCTATAAGCGTGAAACTAAAAAAAAAAAGAAACAAAAACACAAAATACAGGCGCACACACACATACACAAATGAGCGCACATACGCAAGCACACACACACACACACACACACACAGACACACACACACACACACATACACACACACAATTCAACTCAACAACAAACAGCACAACTTACAATTTTGGTCACTGTCCTCAATGAGTATTCTGAGCTTTTGCACGCACAGTTGTACGGAGGCGGCGTGCCCTGGCATGCCGCTGCTGATGCTTATGAGCACCGCTATCACCGTGTTGATGCATTCGTACAACAGGGACATTGCTGTAGTGCTACATACCCATAAACATGGAAATGAATAAATAGATATATAGATAACTAAATAAATATATGTGTTAAGCTATATATTTATATATAATTTTTATATTACCATTTTCTGTCTACCGTTTGATGAAACACATTGTAAGCCCCAGAGAACTTAATAAATTCATAACAGATCACGTGATACAGAAGGAATAAAATAAATATTCTAATTAAGTTGCTATTTTATTAACAAAATAGTATAAGTTTTTAATGTTAACAAAACATGGCTTTGTCTTCGATATCACTTTGTCCAACTTTACATTATTTCTTTAGAGCAGGGGTTCCCAACCTTTTCTTGATCAAGGACCACTTTTATATCATTCTTGGTAGCAGGAACCACTTTGCATGTACGTATAATAAAAAATAACTGTAATAATCAAAAAAAAACTACGCCTCACCATCCTCAGTTATAAAATTAAAATCGTTCGCGGGCCATATTTAGGCTTCTACGTACTACTGGTTGGGAACCAGTGCTTTAGAGATTAAACCAAACATTTTATCTGTATAAATATTATTAATACATTCATATCCATTTTCAACATGGTCTTGAATCCTCATGAAGTCCTCACGAATCAAAATAATAATATATAGTGCAATTAAAATTATTTCATGTGACATAACAATTATTCAGCTTGAATTGTAATAATATGTGCATATAATATAAATGGGTTTAACAAGCGTGAGCCTATAGTGTAAGAATACTTATGAAATTCTGGAAAAGATTTTCTGATTGACTGACTTTGAAGCTTTTTGATACTTGACTAAGCGCGACAATGACCTCTTTTCACCAGCAAACAAGCCTATTCACACCTACACCTAGTACTATATAACTTAAATGAAGCACTTGTAACATTTTTTTTAAAAAGCAGTTCAAGCATTCTATGGATACTTTTTGTTACTTTTAGTGTTTTATTGTATTCATGTTGTCAGCGTTACTTTCCCTTTACCCCATAGAGACCAAAAAATAGTACTCTAATATACAAGTAGTACATACACCACTGTGACTGACTCACCTATGTATTAAATTAGTTAATGGTTCTATCAGTTTCTTGCCAAGTCGGGGCTCTAATGGGGTTAAGGCACCAAACTGGAACAAATACAATGACACTACATAAAACTAGCTTATGCGAGGATGAGACTACGAATTCAGTCCTAAAACCATTTCAATTTAACTTGTCCAGACATGAAGTGAAATTTGGTTCCTAAATTTTTGGTTTCACGATCAATTTTCATCAGCAGCAGCAAACATAATATAAAATGTGTAGCATGCCAATTTTGTGTAAACTCAGTGTGAATTGGTGGATTCCAGCAGGATATTCACTAGATTGTTGTTATAAAGATAAACTTTAAAACATTTATGTTTTATTTCTTATCTTAGTGTAATTGAGTGAATGGTAAAAACAGTGAATGCCTATCAGTTGATGTCATGACTTTGGAAGCTGTACACATCAAACCGCTAGTTTTGCATATTATGTCAGATCTGCAGCAACAACATATGAAGAAGCCTCTCTGTAAATGTGGATCAATTCAAGTGGGTGTGGATGAAACTAGCTGCTATTTTATTTTTATAACAATACTCGGGTACCTGCAAATTAAATCTATGAGGCTTTGAGTAATTTTTCTCCCAATTTCTGGTTCATACTGAGTCATTAAACCAAACTGTGAAGAATTAATACTTATTAGACAGAATTTTGTGTGAAATGTCCCACAGTCATCTTAGTTGTTATCAGTTTATAATTTTATTGGGTTGTTGGTTATATGGGTGGTTGTTTGCATTTTAAAAACATAACAGAGCAAAAATGTCATAAATACAAAAGTATATAGAATAATTAAATCAGTAATTGACGATAAATTTGTGGAAATAATAGATTCTTAATATTTAAAGAACATGTTATATAAATATTAATACAGTAAAGAAAATATATTTTTGTTTTACCAGTTTGATGATTTTAATTAGCATCCAATTGTTAGTAGATGTTGTCATTAATTTAAAAAATACAGGAGCTAAGGACAGATAATTCTTAGGATTTTTTCTTGCCAGTTCACACACAACATTAACGGCTGCCGACTGCACTCCTGTTCATAAACATAATAATATATTTTTTGTTATGAATATAAATGATTAAATTATAAATATTTAATATTTTTAACAGTGAAATAAATAAACTTACCAGGATCAGGATCTTCTAATTTTTCTTTTAATTTAGGAAATGCTGGCCTTAGGGCTTCTGGGTATCGTAAAAATACTTTATACATCATTAAAACGGCTTTCATTCTGAGGTAGGGTTTAGTAGAGCTCATCTAAGAATATTTTATTAAATTATGTATATACATAATTGATATGGTATTATAAAATATATGTAAATATTACTCACCAATGTCATGATATCATTAGCTAAATCTCTTGCCAGATCATGTGAAATAAAGCAACTTAGACCACTTAAGGCTAATCCAGCTTCATATTGGTTTTGAGCATTCAGATCTTTTCTTATCATATTTGTGGTAAGCATCAAAAGTTCAGAATCAGCATGAAATGATTGACTAGCTGCTAAGTATCCAATCCTTTTAAAAGTAAATTTATTTGAACTCATTACTTCTATGATATTAAAAATAGCCCAAGAAATATCATATCCTAACATTTGTAGCTGTAAATAACAGTAAATCATGTTAAACATTATATAAATTTTTATTCCATATAACAAGCTATGTACATATATAATTTATTGCATATGCTTGGTTGTAGAAAAAACTATATATATAAATTTTATTTATATCATTGTTTATACAATACAGTTTTTAATTAAAAGGTTTTGTAGTAGGCACTTACATATGTTAGTTTTGCGACTGCATTAGCTTTCACTCCGATATTGTCTTGTCGCAATTCCAATTTAATTTCTTCCATACATTGCGCTATATATTTTGCCTAAAATGTACACTGTTTTTAAGTATTCTTATTACTCCATAGATTTTAAGACTTAAATTATCACTATTAAACACATATATACCTCATTATCTTTGTTATTTCTGATCCCACGAACTAAGTCTGTGAGATTTTTATCGAACATTCTTTCAAAGTTACCTTTCACCTTTTTCAAAGCCATTTTATATATTTTTCCTCCCTATACATAACTTTTTATAACTTATATTTATTAAAATGATAACACAAGGATGAAAAAACAGCGAATTATGTCAAAAAGAAATGCTTAAACTGACAATCTCGAATCTATCAAAATCATCCATGCAATGTTGGCTAAAATGTTGCTAGCTAAATTATATCAATTTTTAGATACAATGATGTCATTTATAATTTAATTAATTCACAAAACTTGATTATTAACATAATTTCAAATATGATTTTAAGCTCCTAATATTTTAAGCCTTAAATGTAAGTAAACTAATATATTAAAAATCTTGTCAATTGTTAAATAATTGACTTGGTAATATATAACGTTTATTCTTAATGGGTATGGTACTAGTATTGTACTGTTACACTTGTTCGGCCACTTTTTAAAGCAGCAAAGAATAAAATTGTTTGTGTTATATAACATAGTGATAGACTGGATGCCAGGGTCCCCAGACCTACATAATTTTAGCAAAACTGAAATTTTGATTATTAGTCTAAGTTAAGACTGTTTGCGTACTTACTAACTTGAAAGTGGGACCTTTTATGAGATACCGCCAACTAAAGATAAATGAAATCGATGCCTACTTATGTTGAAGTAAAAATACTCGTATTTAAATATATTTTTAAAAATAATGTAAAAATATATATGTTTATTATTTACTAGACCATTTACGTGGACCTTTAGTTTAAAATTGAGACAAATTAAGATATACTAGCAAGTCTAAATTTTACGTATTTACGGTACAATAGTACCGTATACAATATAAAAGAGAGATAAGACCAATCCAATGGGCCAATCATCCTTCCAGACGCAAAAAAGTTTCCATAATTACTTATATTGCAAATGTCTGGAACAATACTTACGTGTAGCACCCAGCACTCTGCGTCGTGAGAATAATGAATGGATAGAAAAGAAATAGTATCGTTCTAATGTCGCATGGACAACAGTTCCCCTTCTCATATGTTTTTCACCTGTCTTAAGTTAATCCGCCCCTTATATGATGTCCTTACTCATAAAGTCCTTCTTCCTCTTAAAATTCAATGTTTGTTAATGTTAATTTTTATGTTAATATATTAGATATAACAATATTGTACTGTAACCTAACATTTTTGTACTATATATTTCTTTTTACTATTCCACTATATCATGTATATATTATAACTCTTTTTCACATACATTCTCCTATTGTGTAACATTATCTCTTTTTACCGTATATCCTCATTTGTGTGTTATCCATAAAATATCACATTGGAAAAGTAATTATTGCGCAACGGACACTTTCCGAATATGACATTCCGAATTCCATCAAAGAACAAAACGGAATAAAATCATTTTGGGTGTTAAAAGCTTAATGTAAGGAGGAAGGGGAACACATCTAGAATGTATAGATTGATATATAACCATGAATAAAATCAATTTATTAGGTACATGGTATGAGTGAATGACTAAATGTAATATACATTTAATATAACATCTTGAAAATGGGCCAAGCTTTGGTGCCGTGTGATCCCGGCTTAGAATAGGATCATCCTGGTACTGGTGGTGTCGTAAGAGGCGACTAAAGTACGTGTGGTAGAGTCACGTCGCCAACAATGGCAATACGCATGGGCAGACTCGACCGGGTCCTTACCACCCCCGGCATTTAAAACCGGCGTGAAGTAGTGGCTTTATGCCACTGCGTTTCGCATCAGGTAATGCCGGGCTCCGGAGCCCAACCCACCTTACAGGCAGGCAACGCACCTGTAGCTCCTTTCGAGTTGCACGGGGTCGTGGGCGACGGTGATCACTTATATCATGTGACCCAACGCTCGTTTGCCTTGTCTTTTCCATAAAAAAAAGCTAGTAACATTATACAAGAGCTTTCGTATGACACTCATCAATGTGCAATGTGCTCAAGAAGCGTTTGCTTTGGAATGCAAAATCTATATCGGTTAATTATTATGACTCTTCGAAATAACTAGCCCATTCAATCTATGTTTAGTGCAAGGCGTGTGCTGGACTAGGGTGTTGAAAAGGGCTATTATTTATTCAAATTACAAAAACAGTTGCATGGATTCTGTCAATAACTACAGACCTATTTACGTCTTAAGTTCTTCATTAAATGTTACTGGAAAAATCATTAGCAGCCGACTTATTTCATATCTCGAAAAAAATTAATTGCTCGAAGATAACCATTAGTATGTAAGATAACCACTTAGCGTGTTACAATAAATAATATTATAAGTTACAAAATATCCTGTCCTGCTCTGTCCAGCTCTGGCATTCTTCTTCTATAACATAGATCATTAATATAGAATCTATATTAATGATTCTTCTTTTATATTAATGATTTGTGTAAGCTACAATTTCCCAATTGCACAATTATTATTTACGCTAGTGATCTCAGATCAAAGATTAGATTGCATAATGTTATTTAATAGACTCTCTATCGTTTTTTCTGAGTTCTCGCCTGTACACTCGGCTCAGCAGGAACTTCGGTCATGCTTTATGCGTGCGTACATCCAGCGTTCAATCACTTATAAGACGTTATCATGTCAAAACAACTAAAAAATACAGTGTCCTTTTGCAATATTGTGCAATACTATTTAAGGATCAAGTCGCTACAATAAGACGGAGGAGAGTAAAGTTAGAACGGGTACACATATAGAGTAGCCACCATTTATTATATTGCGTTATTTGATTATTTTATGTATTATTTGTTCTTCATTCCATTTACCGTTACTTATTTGCCATAATAAAAAATTATTTAATTTTTTTTTTTCGATTCAATTAATAGTTGACGAGTACTAGGCAGCAAGTGTTAGATAGCCCAATGTTAGAAAAACATCGATATTGACATCGATATTCGATAAAGGTCCAAAGAATAAAATCCATGTCAGCCAATTTTTTCCACCAGTTTTTTTTGCATAATATCGTCATGAATTAAGAAAACAAAAATTACATAACATTTTAATTAAAAAAAAGTTACTAAAAAATTAAAACATTAGGAGGTAAAAACACATTATTTGTCCGGATACATTTTGCCAATTGACTGTAAAAATAATAATTTTGAGAGCACATGTACGATGTTGTACTCAATGCAACACCGACGTTAAGACATCGATATTTTATCTGCTAACATGATGTTCATCGAAAATCGATGATCATCCCAGTTTTGTAGATTGTTGCTGTCACTTTCTGCGGTATTGACGTTTAATGTTTATTTACTTTCTTGGTTATATTTTAATTCTTTATATTAAAACCATTCTTCTTTGTTAAAATTGAATATAAAGTAAACATACGTACTACATTTATTTTTGATATAAAATGATTATTTTTTTAAGTGATTTACAAAAAGAACACCTAAGCATATTGCAACAACATTCAATCCAGGGTTAAGTATATATTAGTATTTAAGTATAATATTAGCGTTTACATTGCATTAATAATGTCTTAATTAAAATAACATACCTACTATATATACTACTTATAAAAATATATAAAATAAATAAATAGCTTAAATTTGTCAATACTATTATTATTCACTTTCTTAAACTTATTATAACATATAATAATTCTTAAACAACAGTAAATATTTAAAAGTTATTGAATCAAGTATGCATGTCTTTAAATGTATATGTTAATGTGCTCAACTGGCACACTCAAACCGCCATAAATGAAGAAATCAATCAATCAATGTATATGTTCTAATTGTAAAATATAAAATTAAAAATTAAATCAGCTTCACGCTGTATCCCGCACACAGGCGGGTAGGCAGATGGAGCTTAGTGTTAAGATACTCCGTTTCCCACTTTCTCCCGAATTCTGGAGGCATTACGTGTTGAGTGGCAGACCCCAACGCCTTGCTTTGCCTCGACACCAGAGCGAAGAAATGGAAATATAAATTTGAGTAAATATTTCATCTCCTCGAGTGGGGATTAAACCCACAACCAGTTGGTTTTATTGTCACACGTTGTGCCGCTGCACCACGACTGGTCTCAACAGTAGTAAAATTGTAAAATATAAGAATGTTATTTATGCTTTAATATAGATTATAAAACGAATGCTTATGTATCTTAATAATTTTAATCTTATGTATTATATACAACAGTATAATAGTCGTAAAATACTGACTTGGAAATGTTTTATTCCAGTTTTGGTTGATTTCTGTAAACTCACAATAGATTATTTTAGTAATGGAGTTAATGAAAAGAAATATTTAATAGCTGCAGGTAAAAAACATCTTTGCTTTGATAGTATGTGTGTAGTTACTATTGATTTTCCTAAAATTTATATGCAGTAATATATATTATTGTTTTAATTATAGAAAAGCTGAATGTGTCTGTGACAGTTATTCAAAATCTAATATATGCACTAGCCTTTTTGATTGTTGAAGGTTGTAAGCACAATGTAAGTTGTTAAAATATTGTTTTAATACATTGAAAAATAAAACCTATGTTTACAGATATTATATCAAAATAATTTGTAGCTTTCAGAAACAAATTTTAAATCCTCATTGGCAATAGCTGGGTTTTCACAGGAACAGCAACTTGTTTTATTAAAGCTTTATGAGACAAAAAAAGAAGAAATATCAAAAGGGCTAAATTTATTACAAGAAAGAGAACCAAATTTCCAAGATCTTCTTTGGAGATTTGAAATTCAGGTAATTATTCTATATAAACAATCAAATGCTGTGCGATAATGGCCTCAATTATTTGCTGTAATGCATGCAGATTTTTTTATATTTGCAGTTAAATTTTGTACTTAAGTCAAGAAATTGACCTTAAACATATCACAGAATAATCAGTCAATATTTTAACATATTGTCATATGATTATAATTATAATATTCATTATATAGTATATTATACAAAATGATTGCAGGTGGCTTCTAAACATTCATTAGATGAAATAATACCAATGGTGTCAATGGATTTTGTACTGTCAACACCCAAAAATTATGGTCAATCTGACGAAGATATGCATTCCAGAGTTAAAGAGCTTAGGTCCCTAACACCAATAAACAAAGTATCATCAATTCCCGATGCAAAGGCAACTAGTCAATGTCAACATATAATCAATCATGTTTTACTACAGTCTGATTTACCTAATCTATTACATTTAACACAAAAATTGGATGAAGCTCTAAAAGAATCTAAAAGTCAACATGTACGTAAGGTGCAAAGAGCATTACAGTAACCAAAATATAATAAAAATTTTAAGAATTAGGCCAGTCATGGCATGAGGCACAATCATGTGTCTGTAAACGCGACTTGTTGAGGATTCAATTCTACCCAACGAATTGCCATAGATATTTTCATTTCCTTGCTCTGGTAATGTGACAGGATGAATAAACGTCTACAGAATTCAGCAGAAAGTGGTGGGCAGAAGTATTTTAATGAAAAAGGAGTGTTTTAATAATAAGCTCTCTGCCTACCTGGCTAAAAAAATATTTAATAAAAATTTGTGGAAGTACATTGGAAACTTGAATAATTGGACTAATTGTTGTGGTTAATCATTCAGATAAACAAATATCTGGCTAATGGAATTTACGAAGAAGAATCTAGTAAAGCTACTATGTTTAAATTATGAAATAAACTGTGTATAAATATAAAAACTTAGTAGTTATAGTAATTTTTCTCACTTTTGGTTAAGAAATTTGAAAAAAAAATTGTTTTGATGGTGAAGAAAGTCAACTTAAGTTTTGACACAATGAACAATAAAATGGAACAGTTTAACAACGACCATATACCACCAACTAACGATTTACGTGTGCCAGGTTGGTAGACCTGAATATTACCTGCCATATTAGGTAGGAGACCTAGTGTGACCTATATAATATATTTAGCAATTTCATATCTACAAATTATTAAACTAAAATAGCAGTTACTAAATTATGTTTGTATATTGTATTTTGAGACCGACGTGGCGCAATGGCACAGGGTGTGACTGTAAACGTTATGGTATGTAGGTTCGATTCCCACTCGTGTGAATGAAATTTCCTACTTAAAATTCATTTCTTTTTCTCTCTTTGGTATGAAACAAAGTGTGCCATTGAGAACCCTACCCTATTTATGACTCCTTCCCACTCTACACAATCACTCCTCTTTACACCTATGTGACGTAATTTACGAACGGCTTCTAATACCTGTATAATTGAGGGCCGGACAGTTGGATCTCTACTGTATG
>DWMY01003319.1:0-10382 GCA_018249775.1 Heliconius hecalesia formosus | reverse complement strand
GACACTATAAAATATATATAAACTAATGATACGTACGTTATTTAAAACATCATGCAAACGTGCAAATACCTATGCCAAAAAATACCTGTATAGAGCCATTTCGATGTCTTCCAAATATTTTATTTTTATTTAAGAAAACGATAACTTGTTCGCGGGTACTTTCCTAATGGAGAACGTATAACGCAATGAATAATGCAATAAATATACAATGTTTTCATTAAGGTTAAGAGACTATTAAATGAAACCCACTTGACCGGAAATTATCACGAACACGCCTCCGTCGAGTGTGATATCATATGGTAGAGTGTACTCGGGCCATCTTTATCGCCTTATATCCACCAGCCTCCGCGCGATAAGGCTATGATGCGAGCTACAAAACTTCTATCTGAGAGCTACGTACTATGAATGACGTCAGTGCGTCATCCTCGTGCAAAGACTACGGCCAGACATGAGACAAATTAAAAGTAAGGGCGACGAAACTGCGCCCGTCTCACTCACTCGCGATAGAACGGTATGGAATGTTTGTGGCAACAGTTGTTTTGCGAATTGCGCCGGGCGCAAAATCACCTTATCAACAACTACCGACGTAGTACGATTTTGTTGATATTTTAATTTGTATATAAAACCATTGATTTGAGATCTCTTAAGGAAAAATTTATCAGTTTCCCAATTAGGCGTGATGTAAATTACCTTTTAGAAGTTATAAATTAAATATATTTTATAAAATTTTTAGATGATATGTAGGACTAGATGGTCTCTCTTTAACAATTCATAAATATTGATTATTAAAATAAGCAAGTCATTATACTTAACAATTATTTTACTTTTCATAGATTTATTCATCTGTATTCTAAAAAAATCGTAGACATTATATAAGTACTTTCTGTTGTAACAGCAATGTGTATGTGTAAATAAATAGATCTTGATTACATATTCCTGTATTCGAGCTCACCATTGCCAGACCTTCTGATTTTTTCGGGCCGTCCCAAACCTTTTAACCCAAAATTTAAAAGTTCTGAACGGGACAAACATGATCCTGCTTTTCGTGAATTATACCAAGCACTTGAGTCCAAGAACGTGAATAAGACTTGAGAATTCTTTTTTAAACCATTTCTGACAGGAAGAAGTTATCAATTCAAATATCAAAATAATATCAAATGAAATATAAAAATTTGATGATTCTATTTTTAGTTGAAAGCTGGTGCTTCCCGTGTGGTCCTACGATTGTGGTAATTTGGTCCATTTCTGACAATGTTATCCACGAGAAAATCACAAAAGTCTTAAATTTGCATTAAGTATTAAGTACGATTTTAGGTTTAGAAACTTTCGACTTAAAATCCGGTAAATACCTACATTATGTCGCTGCGGTGGTGTTAGTACATATTTAAGTATCAATAAAAGTCTACAAAAAATCATCATCAATCATCAGCAAGCAAGTAAACAAGTTGCAACACGTTTATTGCCTGCCTCCCCACACGTTTCTATCAACCTAAAATCTTCTAAGCCATTTCCAGTCCGGTTTTGCCCCTTGCACAGGCAACTGGCAAATATAACCGAACTGACCGAAATTATAACCGAAATTGACTGCTAAATATAACCGAAAACATTAGTTGTCGTATGGAGAACACCAAGCTCACTATTATAGTACTTCTAGAATTCAAGTGTTTTCAATTAAGTTGATATACTTCTTGGTACTTTTCCAGTAGTCCATATTTCTTCTGCAGCTACAAGCAATATGTAGGAAGCGATATGCATCGATTTATTTTGAATTCACTACTGGCGTTTCCCAAGGCGGCGACATTTCTCCACATCTTTTCTCCGTCTTTATTAACAATATTTTAAAAATCATAACTTCCCCTATCCTATAAATGCTATTAATTTAAGTTAGCCAGCCATCGGAGGTTTAAAAATAGTGTGAATATTTTGGTCTATGTACATACTTAGATATAACATCAACTGAGATTCTATGCCAGCGATAGGATACTCGAGAATACCGATTCTCTAATATAGCGAAGTTAGCAGTTAAGGTATTATTATTGATTGTATCATATCTTGGATACCTCATACCAATGCTACCAGTTATGCAAGCTCAATTTCTTCGTCTTCTAATTAAAAACTACCTTACTTTCAATAACTCCCATACTTTCAGTAACCGCAGCATCATGGCGGAAGCCATATTGACGGTCATTGATCAATCGTGATCCCCTATATAAACCAAAAGCTGACTATTTATAATGCTGTTCATGAATATTGAGAGCAGGGAGGTGATAGCAATATACCTCTAATTAGTTGGATCGGAACCATCGCCTTTCTTGGGTATCGGATAAATAACTCTTACACAAATCTGGGACGCTGATTAAGTGCCAAAACAAAAGCGACGGCACTGTTGTCAGCTCAACAGTAATGAACGTAGCAGTAACGGAGAAAAGCCATCTGGCCCACTCAACTTGTGAATGTCCACAGAAGACAGAGCTCGACTCACTGATTTCTAGCAAATCCTGAGGATAGCATGACATATCAAACCAAGGCTGTGACTTGCCACCGATTGGCACTACAGAGCTAGGAAAGTAAAGTTCCATGCCCAACGGAGGCACAGGTAGTAGGATTATCAGAAGAGGAACGATCTGGGCCCCCAGGGATAAGATGAGTCATTGTACTCATCTATAAATATCTATGTCTCCTTTGTCAAATAAATTTTTCATTTTATATTTCTACAGGTATAACTTTGTACAATAAAGAATTTAAAAATATACATTTAAATTATATTTTTATTAATGAATTAGATGAACTATAAGAAATAAAGAAATGGCTCTTTAGCAAATGTTATTTAGTGTTATAGCATTTTACCAGTGAAATATAAAAATCAAATGGTCCAGAACATCTCATATCAAACTCTAAAATACTCTATTAGATGCAAATGCAAAAATATATTTTAATGCCATTTATAAAAAAACAAAGATGCTTCAGACCATCTTAATGTTTTAATACAGTAAAAGAGTAAAATATTCTCATATTATTAATATCTCTAAACTAGATATGTATGTATATTTGTTATTGTTTATATAAATTATTTTAATTAATTATATTTATTTAATTAGTACTTTACTATTACTCATTTTATATTTTTATTAGTTTCATACTGTATCCGGTACATAACAGGGTAGGCAGAGGGAATCTAGTACTACATCTTATTTTTGTGGATTCCACCTTAATCCAATATACTGTTCCGCTGTGTCACTATTTATTGGTAAAACTCAATGCCACTCTCATCTAAGCAGATATTAAAGAAAATCTTCGTTTCAAAAATGAATGAAACCAAGATTGGGCGTAATCCTATTGTGCCACAATAGTGTATTAATTTAGACTTAGTTAAAAATACACACAAAAATATATTCATTTATTTAAAAAAAACATATGATTTGTTGTAGTTAAATAAGTTACCTTTTGCATTTGTTTGATTTTTAGAATAATTTAATAAAAAGGTACAGTAAAAGATTGAAAAAAAAAACCTTTATTGGTATTAAAGGAGGAAAATGACATTCATAATTTTATGCTTTTTAATTAGTTTTATCAACACAAGGTTATCGTTTAATTTTTCTTAAGTCATGAAAACATTAAATGGTAACTTTGTCAGAAAAGGCATTTTTTTAAATATATTTTTTTAACTATTTTGATTATGAAGTGAATATTTAAATTTAGTGTGAAAGTTTCTTCAATCAAAAAATGTAAAATAATATACTCTTAACAGTGTTTTAGTCAATTATTACTTACATACTTTGTTTTTTGATTTATAGTACCTTCTATGACAACTCATTATATGAGATATACTGGATATTAAAATTCACACAAAAAGTATAAATGACATCTCTGTTTTGAATAATATATACTATTACGGAAAATAAAAATTACATATGTAGAAAAATATGTTTCGTTTAAAAATCATATATGTATATGATAATGTAATTTTGTATAAATGGGTAGAGAGTAGCAATAAATTTTCACGCTCAAAGACCGTGATATGTCACATTTTATAGCAACAAGGTCAAGCATAATATAATAAGATGTAATACAGTAATCAAATTGCCAATTGTTACACAAGTGCCACTATCTGATAATCATAGAATAAAAAGTTAGTTTTACAATACTATCAATATCCTTTTAAAACTATAAGCTGTACCTTCACAGGAAATAGATAAATTTAACTAACCTCTTGGTTTATAGGTGATCTTTCGCCAAATTTTCAGTTTAAAACACTTCACATTTATAGATGTTTAAACAAATTTAAAAAATGTATAATTTAAGTCACACTAATCAATATTTTAATGAATTTTTTTACCAAAGTAGTTACAGCTGATTATGATTTATTTATATTTACAAGTTACAACAGTCAAAATTTTGACATTAAGGTTTAGTTCAGTAACTAAAATTACTGCTCTTTAGTTTAAACAATAAAATATAGAAACCTGTTATAGGTTAGTATTTTTTTAATTGTTGTGGCTGTGACACAAGTATTTGTGTTATTTGTAATATAGGTATATCGTTATATTTAATACCTTACATAAAAAATGTCAATTTCCATTTCAGAGTTTCAATTATTCAGAGTAGTTTTTGAACGGTTTGTCACTAGGTTTAATTAAAAAACAAAAATGTACTAGATTTGGCGCCAAGCTCTTATTATACTTATTAAAGAATCAGAATATATGGATACACTTGTAAATAATGAATGTGGTTCAAAGAGAATCTCGTAAACCTCTGATGAAAACGAAATCTGAACTTATTAGAAAAGATACAACAATTGGTAAACAAACAACAATTATCAATCAAGTTATATAATTCATACAATAGGTTCATACAATTTAGGTTTTTTATTTTAAAGTATACATACATAAAATGGCTACTGAAGTTATAATGATTATAAAGATATCAATCATAAAGTTACTCCGTTGTTCGTGGTGTAAAGGCACAATTTGTGCCATTATTAATGCGATAGTTGTGCACTCTAGGGAATTAAATATTTAATAAGTATTTTGATTTCCTCGCTCTGGTAACCAGGCAAAACGCAGTGTTAAGTTCCAAGACTTAACATGCAGTGCCTCAATAAAACGGCGGAATGTGGAACGGAAGTGTCTTACTAGGTTTTCAGGTTCCATCTGCCTATCTTTATATGTGCGAAAAAGTTGGAACGCGCTGACCACAACGCGTCCAGTCAGACGTAAATGGGATGCACTAGCCTAGGCCAGCTTAGCCTGTTGCTAAGGGCGTGATTCTCTCTTCCCTACTGGTCTGCAGCTCGAAGTCGTTATGCCAAAGATATAAATGTAATAATGCAAAATTACTTGGATCCCCCATTCACTTGTTTCGACAGCCTGGTGAAAAACAGCCTGACCTCAGAAGCTCCCAATACCCAGTGCTCGTCAATAGTTCGCGCCTCGTAGATGTAGAATTATTTTGCATTATTACATCATTTTCCTAGCGCCACTTCCCTAAAAAACTTTCTTTTTATTACTGAAAATATAAAACCACAGAGTACAAAGTTTCAGATTACGTCAGAGGGGCAAGTCATAAAGCTTTCAAAGCTTTATATATTAAAAAAAATGTGCGGGATACCTAATACAGCGTGAAGCTAAAAAATAATGATAAATAACTAAAAGTCATGGCCTTTATCATATCTTATAAAGTAGATAGATCACGTTAAGTGTATCAAATATAATACTAATGCAAATAACCAAAATGAAATTAGTTATAGCATATATCTTATCATGAAACAATAATCATATATTTTTGATAAAATATTTCAAAATTGGTCAATTCCTAGGCATACTTGGCTCAAATATACCTTTGCGTAAACAATTTACAACCAACACATTTCGAAAAATAAACAAAGGTGTAGCGCCCCGATATGAATTTAGCACAGAATATTCATCTTCATCCAAACGATCATTTATGGGACCTCCATCGGGGCCACCTCCAAACGTAAAACGAAGGTAATGTTTATTATAAAATCAACCAATATTTCTTTTCTTAGATGATTATAATAACTTTGCATGCCTAACTGGAAATATGACGGTTGTGAGTTCGATTTACTTCCTCGTTCTGTATCATTGTCACTGGGGAATAGATAAAGCGCGGCGTCGAGTTCCACCATTACGCAATGTCGAGAAAAGTTGGTGGAAAGTGGAGAACGCAGTGTCCTAGCACTATATTCTCTCTGCCTACCTTGCACTGTATCCTGCCATATAGGCAGGACACGCTACACAGCGCAGCAAAAATAATCATATGTAGAGTTATCATTGTACAAAATAAACAACTTACGTTACAATTTTAATATTATTTTTATGTATATATGAGATAAAGACAAGGAAAAAAAACTGCTTTAGCTAATAATATTATTTATTAATTAAAAATTAAAAGGGACCAGTCGTGACGCGAGGGCACAAAGTTTGACTGGAACAGTTTGTAGGTTCGAGAAAATGTAATATCATTGAGCCTTAGACTTAGAGTAAAATAATTGACATTTGAAAAATATTAAACAATTAAATAATAATAAGGAAAAAAGGATGTGGACTATGTATCTGTAGAGTTATCTGATTTTAAATAAAATATATAATTTAAATGAAAAATACATTATTTTTGAAGACGAATAATAAACAACTCAAGTTCAACCAAACCTGAATCGTCATGGAGTGGTCAACCACGAATCCTAGCCAATGATTCTGCTGACCATACTTTAGACTTTTGCACGCCAAAAAACCGACCTACAACTTTAAGATATATAAGTAGCAGCAGTAGAGGTATTTATTTATTATTTCTTTAATTTAATTATTAACCGACTTATCTAAAAGAAGGAGGTTATTTTGTGTATGTACACATATAAATAAAATTGAAGTACACGGATATTTTGAAATCATAGACGTGTGACGGCACGTTGGTGGCCCTACGCCGGACTGGCCGGAATGTCTACTATACTGGAATCAACAATTAAAAAATAAATATTTTTTTTTCAATTATAATATAAAAAGAATTAGTAGGATGTAGGTAATAACGTTTTATTAATAGTACAGCAAAAGTTTATTTCAGTGTCTAACCTCTTTGAACTTACATAATCGGAAATACCCTACTTATTCATCTTATAAATGTTAGTTGACTCTAGTATTATTGATCTACAGATAAACTATACATATAATAAAACAGTAAAAATATTTTGTTTGTACATTTAGACAAAAATAACGCAACAGGCAACGCCTCCAGAATTCGACGGAAAGTGCGGAATGGAATGTCTTAACACTAGCGTCTTGATTCAGCTTAAAGCTAATTTTTATTTATGTAGACCAAGCGGGCGAAGCCACTGACAGGCCGCTAGTGCGTGTTACATTAAAAAACTAATTTTATTTATTTTGTAATCTATTCCAAAGATATATGTAGGTCTTTTATATCTATATATTTTTTTTAGTTTATAATCTATTTTATTTTACGCTTGCCCGTTTTTCTTTATCTTTACGGTAATCTCAATAAAAAATATTCAAGTATTTGTTAATTGTCCCTGGATTCCTATAATCATTTCATTCTTTAAATATTTTCAAAAAAAGATAATATTGTATGATACAACCATGTTATAATAAAATACGCTAATAAATAATAAAAAATATCAACAATATAGGTGGGCATAGTGGCACTAGATCAGCTAGGTCTACAAGCATATCGGTAGCCGAAGCTAGTGTGATATTAGGTAAGCATATCTATTTAGATTATTTATGTTTTATTAGATAGGAATGATGAAATTACTGAAAATAATAAATTGAAAATATTAAAGCAAATTTTATATTTTAGGCAAATTAAGTAAAGTAACAATAATTTTATCAATTGTTTCAAAATCAGAGCTTTTATAAAGCCTATATTTGTAAGCCGCTTTCAAATCAGAGATCAATCTTGAGATGCGGTTTTCGTTCATAGATATGAACAATTATAAATGGAAAATAGTTCCCTTTGTCTGTTTCCAAATTCCATTTTTCGTCACTGTATATAAAAAGTGGGGATTTATTCTTGTCCACTTTTTTAGTTTTACCAATTTATTAAGTAAAATATTTTTAACTGTTTGTTTCAATTGTTTTAGATCATGTCTTTTAATATATTTTTATGTCCGCTAGATTGTTTTAAACAATTTCATTTGTCTGATTAAATATTCAAATTCAAAAGTAGAGTCAGAGTAAGTTATTAGTCTATTTAAATTTATATATAGATATAATCGGGCAAAGGGAAATTATTTCCTATTTTGGTTGTCCTTGAACAGGCAAAGGAAATAAGTTAGTAGTTTCAATAATTTGTACATGAGTTTATATACACTAATATGCAACATGACCCAAGAACATTTGCTTAAGTCATGAAAACCAATTTTTTTTGCTCTACCCGATTAAGTGTTAAGAGACGTTTTTAAATACGGGCCTAAGTGCTCTTATCTATATGCTATAATCGTTCGGAAACAGTTTTAATTTTAAAGAGAAGATTATTTCTCATAATGTTTCTGATTCTGATTGAAAATGGTAGTAGTGAGTTCAAATACCACTCGGGACAATATTTGTATGATTGGAAAGAGAGCGGCATGGCATTGGGTTTCGCCACTCGCCGTTAAGCTTATGGCGATTATTAAACACGCAAAAAATTATACAACATTTTATTTTTGCTTTCCAAATTAATGTCTGCCACATTCAGAAACATATATGTTTATATCCTACGTATCTATTTTAAAATAAGTCATATCTCCATGTTTATTTCATTAATAACACAGTAAACAGTAATTAATAATGATCAAATAAATTTGAGGCCAATCGTAGCGCAGAGGCACAAAGTGTGACTGTAAAATCGACTGGTTGTGGGTTCGATCCCCACTCGAGGAAGTGAAATATTTTATTTCTTCGCTCTGGTGTCGAGGCAAAGCGCGGCGCGGAGTTCCGACACTCAATACGCAATTTCTCTAGAACTCGGCACAGAGTGGTGAACGGATCTTAACACTAGGTTCCCTCTGCCTACCCTGTTGTGTGCGGGATATAACGTGTAGCTGATTTATTTATTTATTTTCAAATAAATAAATTTATTAATCGAACATGATAAATGATTCGCTCAATATGGGTAAATTATGATAGTTCTAACAACTAACTAACTTAATATTAATAATGTAATATTATTAGATCATTATTATAAGTAATCTATATTTGTAGAGAATTTTCTTTTACCTGTTTTTAGCATTATTGAATAAGCTACCATTTTTTTATTTTTTCTTATAAAAATAAACATTTTCCAGCGATATCCGAAGGTAGAGGAATGGCGAGAGGGGAAATAGGTATGGCGGCAGTTGATCTGCGGCATCCTCATCTTGTACTGTGTCAGTTCAGTGACACGTTGTTGTACACACACACACTGACTAAGATAAATCATTTCAACCCTATCGAGGTCTATAATGCTTTTTATTATTTACGATTTTATTTTGTAAAATTTTAATTTTTAAACAGTTTCACGATCTTTCCTACTTACCATATAGAAGGTAATATTAAAATATTCTATTTCTTCATGTGCTTACGTAGTTCGCTTTACCAGAGAGGATATATATAAAAAATAAAATAAACATACACGCGGAGAGAAGTGATCGCACAAACATCGCATTTACAGTAAAATTCTACCCTACTGTACCACTATGGTCTAAAAACGTAAAGTTGTTTTTTTGTTGTTGTTACAATTTCGTGAAAAATAGGAAATTTCTTGTTTATAAGAGCATTGCATAATATTGTGTAATGTTTTAAGCAATGTCTGAATATAGTTGCTGTCTTTTTTTAAAAATTGGCTATTGTACATCATTTCTATTATATTTGTATTTGTATATAGGATACAATTGGCACACAATTGTGCCAATTGGCTCCTTATGTCTACTGAAGCTATAAAATTGACGTCATGTTTACGATATACATACAAAAAGAAATTAGTAATAATAAAAATCAATGACCATATTAAAATATATTTTTTAAATATGATATGAGATTATAATATTTAATATTACGTTTTTAAAACAACGTGCTTCTAAGACAAAAATAATGTTAAAATAATGCCTAAATAATTTTCAGATAATCGTACCACACACGTTCTGTGAGGGTGTCCAACCGAATCAATTATATAAGCTTATTAAAGATCAATATCCATTAATAAATGTAACCGCGGTACAACGCCGCCATTTCAACGACGCTGCCGGCAGACAACATATACAAACGTTGTGTGCCCCACAATATAGCGCGGTGTATTTGCAAGTTTTACATAAGTACGGATGGCTTTTCTTTTAATCTATATTTTTTTAAGTAGTTTTTCTTATTTGTGGAGACATTTCGTATTTCAATCCTGTT
>DWMY01003318.1:0-10383 GCA_018249775.1 Heliconius hecalesia formosus | reverse complement strand
TCATAAAAAATCTTCATTGCGCTGCAAGCATACATAATAGGTATATCAAAACACGAACATAATTCAGTATGTTAAGTAAATAATTCTGTGGTATAAGCGGGCGAAGCCGCGAGCGGGTCGCTAGTAATAAATAAAACTGTATAAATAACACATTAAATTATAATAAATAAAACTGTATAAATGACACATATTAAATAAACTTTAAATAAAAATAATAATTCCCTACAAAACTACAAATTCGAAGAAATTCTGACAGTAATGCCGAAATCCGAAAGACCGAAGACTGAAGTTTTAATATAAATATTTGTAATAAAATTGAGTTATATTAAGACTGTAGCCAATGTAATGTAGGAATGTATGTAATGATTTTATATTTATTAGTTTTAAAAAAAATATTAAATTCGGTTCACGCTGTATCCCGCACACAGCAGGGTAGGCAGAGGGAACCTAGTGTTAAGATACTCCGTTCCCCACTTTCTGCCGAATTGAGTTGTTGAGTGGCAGAACTCACGCCGCGCATTGCCTCGACACCAGAGCGAAGAAATGGAAATATAAATTTAAGTAAATATTTCATCTCCTCGAGTGGGGATGGAACCCACAATCAGTCGGTTTTTACAGTCATACCCTGTGCCACTGCGCCACGACCGGCCTCGATTTATTAGTTTTAATATTCGCAATAATCTATATCTATATACTTATAATAAATCTGTAGAAAAGTCCATTCCATTTCCAACATTTTTGGAATTTTTGTCTGTTTGTCTGTTTATCTGTTTATATCAACACGTATCACGTAAAAAGTACACAATAAATTTAAGCAACTTTTATACATAAAAATTACAAATAAATCAAAGTAGCTTTTAGTGTTTATTTCATTGTAATCGCTTTACTCTATCAAAAGATATAAGTATTTAAGTTTTCAAGAAGTTTATATTTGAGATAATAAAAAATCGATACAAGTAACGCTATCTATTGACAACTAATAGTAGGTACTAACGAATCTTGATACTCTCTTTCATACACGTAACGCTATCTATTGACAAAATTACACATTGACAGACAAGCAGACAAAAATTGCAAAAATGTTGAAAATGGATTCTGTTAATTATCGTTTAACACCCTGGCAATTTTTTTTTTACATTTTCAATGTACAGAAACGACTTTTCTACAGATTTATTATAAGTATAGATTTTTTTTAACCGCCGTCATTTTCTAAATAAATATCTTTCTTTCCTACTGTGGAATAAACTACTTTGACGAATTTTATATCTTTTATGGAGGATATCGCGTTGTCATTAGAGTCTAATAAACTTGTATCAAATTAAAATTTTACTTTTATATATACAGACCTACTAGCTAAGGCATTTGATGTTGTAAATCATATTTATTATATTGAGTAAACTTTATCAATTAAGCTATTTGCAAAATAAACAGATGAATGTAGTACTTGGAGGTTATAAGTCAATAATATTTTTTTTACATTCAGGAGTGCCACAAGGATCTAGACTTTATCCTGTAAAGCAATTTTATTTTTTTTGTAATCATGTCATTACTTGTTTACCCCATTGTAGTTTCTCCATGTATGCAGATGATTTAAAAAAATATAAAAAAATTGAGTCGGTGAATGATTTTAATCTCTTGCAACATAACAAGAAAAGCCAGAGTATATTATTTATTAGAAAAATATCTGACATCAATTATAATTATAGCGTAAATGGTTATCCAATAAAAAAGTTGCCCAAGTACAAGATGTCTGGATTATGGTAGACGCTAAAATGAGTCCCACACATGCGAGTGGATGATATAGTGAGTAAATCATTTGCCAAGTTTTTAATTTTTTTAACTCAAAGATATATCACATCATTGATGACTTTCACAAATACGATGACTTGTTGAGGTATTATAACACGTTAACTATCCCATCGCAGAGACATTGCCGATCTTTTCTTTTTACACGAATTAGTACCAGGAAACCTAGATTGCTTAAAGATTTTAAAGGAACTTAATATTTTTAGTCCTAGATTGAATCCAAGATTATGTAATTACCCAAAATATTAAAGCGAGGTTCGCTAGAACAAATGCTTGATAGAATTATTTTGAATTTTTTAGTTTTTTATAATGAATGAAGCTGTGTCTATGTTATAAGTTTTAGTTTCTCCTTTTTTAGTTTAGATGCGAGTAATGATTTGAATATGCATGTAAAATTAGCTTATAATTAAGACATACTTTGTATCAAAATATTTATAAATGTTTGTAAACTATTTGTGTACGGAGAACGGAGTGTCTTAACACTAAGTTCCCTCTGCCTACCCTGCTGTGTGCGGGATACAGCGTGAAGCTAATTGTAAACTATTGTAATTTTAGTATGCAACGTTGGCTTTTTTCTAATAAAGAACATAAATAAATATAAAAATAATTATGATTTATTATTTTTCGTCTACACTAAACTATTATAAGAACCTGAATTACCTTCACACCTTTTTTTTGACTATATTCCATTGGTTGTAAAATACTATTAAATGCGAGGTAATTGAAATATTTTTTATTTAACAACTGTATACTTTCCACTAAACAAATATTTATAAAATTGTATACTTTGCTCAAGTTTTGTAACGAAAAATCATTAAATAAGGGTCGCACAGATGTCGAAAATGGGTAAAGTAATCTCTCTTTCTAAGAATAAGAAACAATAATCTTAATTTAAAATTTTACATTTATTTCTTAATAAAATAATACGTTTTTAAACTGTTATTCCACGCTTGGGAAAGAAAAATACTTTAAGAAAACATATATAAAAATTTAAACGCAGCGGGATTTGAACGCTCCAAAGCCCAAGCGCTCTGATGAACTAAGCACGTTCTCATCGAACTACGTCGAAATTCTTATATGCTTGTTACAACTTCTTTATGATAATTTTGATTTCTTTATCTATGTAAGAAAATTTTTACAAATTTTCGCTGCTCAACTATTAGAATTTAATTGGCACTGGGATGTTACACCATTTTGTCTATGAATTTAAAAAAGAAATCAACTAAATATTTTGTTATATGTTTTCAATTTACTACTAATTATCGAATACTAATCAGCGGAACTTACTTTAGTTATGTATATTTTTTAACATAAAATTTCAATGAGCTTGTCGTTATAATATAATTAGATTAGAATTGAATAGCAAGTCAAATAGATCTAACTAATGAAAGTCAGACATACCTTCGTTACTCCCAACAAATTTGTACATATGCCCT
Organism: Heliconius hecalesia formosus; assembly: GCA_018249775.1. Lineage (NCBI taxonomy): Eukaryota > Metazoa > Arthropoda > Insecta > Lepidoptera > Nymphalidae > Heliconius > Heliconius hecalesia. Next base: position 7,141 of record DWMY01003318.1, on the reverse strand, counting down.
ATTAAGGGTATAAATAAAAAGTTATTTCCCAGCTTACGATCAAGTTTCTTCATCTTATCAAATCTCATCCTTTCGGAGAGAATCAGAATGATTATTACAAGAAGCAAAATAGTGAAAAACATTTTTGGATGTTCACTAGGAGTTATCTTTACTAACACTATGATATTTTTGTATTAACTCGCAATTTATATAGTGTGCTGTATTTTTTTTACTTAATGTCATTCTTAACATAAATTTAGGTTATGAGAACAATTAATAATATATTTTTTTTAAAGCGAATAATTAAATCAGCTTCCCACAACTAGTCGCATCAATAGGTTATTATTATGTTATAGAAAAAAAGGGTTTCCTTGGTTGGTACTTTTGTATTAAAGTGCTCAAGGCTCATGTGGGTGATTCCCATGTGAGCATTTTTTATGCAATTGTGATTTAAATCTTTTGTTAAGAAAATCATAATTGAAAAAATTAATTATCATAATATAAATTATAAAAAATATTATAATAATCTGATATGAATAGGTACTTTAAGTCATAAGATATACGATTTTTCCAATTTACAATATTTAAATAGAAGTCTTCGCATCGAGTCATCTTGGCGTGGGACAGAGTGTAGCTGAAAACACAATGCTTGTAACTCAACATATATTATTGACATACTGTGAAGTACGTTTTATATAATTCAAGAAAAAATATAGACATATTATTGCCAAAAATCAATTACAACCAGCAATAAATATAATACATGCGTTTTTAAAATAATATGTGCAATAATTTCAATATTCATACCGACCATAGGCGGCATAAGGCGTTGGCTTAGTGGGGTACCGCCTACCACCTCGCAATCCTCGCGGTTGTCCTTATACACAACCACGGGACGCGAGGCCTTCAGGGTCACTTAAGAGCTATGACAATAGTCTAATAAGTTATATGCATTTTCATTAAAAAAAGAAACAATACTAGCGGCACCCGCGCAACTTCGTCCACTTGAACTATACAAATATTTATTAACTAGTGACCAGCTCGCGGCTCCGCTCGCTTAAATTTCTGAATTATTTGTTTGTTAAAGTACAGGGAATTACGTTTAATAAATAATGTATTAAGATTTTTAAAGTGAAAATTATTAAAACCATATTTTCGATTTTCATTAGAAAAAATATTTTTAGGGGAATTTAACAAAGTAATAGAACCAGAAACAATGATATTTAAACATTTTGTTTGTCGACGCTTATATCAGAAACGGCCTAACTGATGCAAGAAGCGAAGATGCGAGCGCGGTGCATGTTCGTCAAAATCGGTTTTATTGTTTTTATTTACTTTTTATTGTAATATTCGTCATGTATGAATGGTGTAATGATTAAATAATTGACCTTTATATCGATTAATTTATTTACGTGGGGAACAGAGTGTCCTTACACTAGGTTCCCTCTGCCTACCCTGCTGTGTGCGGGATACAGCGTGAAGCTAATTTAATTTTTTATTTTAATTTATATCCTCATAGAGAAATTATAGCTTTTTTTGGCCACTCTTTATTTTTTTAAGAAGATAAATTTGATCAAAATACATTTATTTATTTTAAGATAAAAATTTAAATAACATATAATATGTTATATATTATATTATAATGTATAAATGTATATATTATATAAATGTTAAATAAGGCCGGGGCTAAAACACTTCCCTGCGGAAGACCATTTTTCTGACCGCGCCACTCTCTATTGTTTAAAAGTAGTCATGAAGAATAGTTTGTATAGTACCGATAGGAATGTTAGTCGTATCCTTTATTTAGGCATCTTTAAGTACAACAAGCAACTTTTTTGACTATTTCATTCGTAGAGGCAGTAACTGGGCCAGATGGACTAGGGTCGTCTTCGCCCCTTTTAAATTCACTTGATTACATTTGAACAGTAGATAATGAAGGTGCAGATTTTTTAAACATTTTTTAAAGTGTTATTCCACACTTAGAAAATAAGTCGTTTTCTAAATAAGTAAGGTGCAGATTCTTGATAAACAGCCACCATCCCTTCAGGAATGGTCTTTTAATTTTATTCCTTGTTTAATAAGGAATTTAATCACAGCGTGGTGCTCAATTTTTTTCAACATTGTCACATCAGTCATTTCACTAGTAGTAAACGAAGGATAATTAGGTAAGTAATGATTAGAAATGGGTATTTTTTATTTATCCCCTCATATAGTGTTATCAACTAAATAATTAGTCTAATTACGAATGTACTTAGTAAATCATATAGATACTGAAAAACATTGAATACTCCTCGAATTTTAAATTTCTGCAGTGTACCTCTATCTCTTTATATTATGTATGTTATAGTGTCTATTATTGTCAATCTGCGACTTAAGTATATTCATTATCAATTTAGAATATTGATTTAAGGCTCAAAATAAATATCGACTACATTTTAAAAAATACATATGTTGAATTGTGGTTTACAAATATTATTTTGAATTTTAAAAATAACTGCTGATTTAAGATTTAAAAGCAACGTTGATTGCATTAAGGTTAAGAATAAATATGTTGAATTGAGTCAAAGTTTCAAAGTAAATATTTATATGAAATTTAATTGCTATATTTTATTAACTTTACTCATTTAACTTATAAAAAAAATTTAATCTTATAATACATAACACGTATTATCTTTCATTTCTACTGTATCGTGCAGCCAATTAAATAAAAATAATCTAACCGAATGTATTCGGCACCATAACCGAATAGTTCGGCCGAATACGAATATTGAAATAGATACCGAATACCGAATACCAAAATAATATACGGCGCATCTCTAGTTTTATAATTCTACTAGAATTAAACAACTTTCTAAAATGTTCATTCCTTGCATGCGTTGTAATAACTATTTCGTTGTAATAGCTATTAATCAAAAAAAATACAGTCTCATTTATATAAATATATTATAAGTCAGCTTCACGCTGTATCCCGCACACAGCAGAGTAGGCAGAGGGAATCTAGTGTTAAGACACTCCGTTCCCCACTTTCTGCCGAATTCTGGAGGCATTGTGTGATGAGTGGCAGGACTCAACGCCGCGTTTAACCTCGACACCAGAGCGAAGATAAGTAAATATTTCATCTCCTCGAGTGGGGATCGAACCCACAACCAGTCGGTTTTACAGTCACGCCTCGTGCCGTTGCGCCACGACTCGTTGGCCTCAATATATTATATGTTATAATAATAATAATATACAAGATATTATGTTATTTTAAATTTTATCTTAAAATAAATAAATGTATTTTGATCTAATTTATTTTATTAAAAAATTAAGAGTGCTAAAAAGCTATCATTTCTCTATGAGTATATAAATAAATAGTTATAAAGATCTGTTATTTAATCATTCATATATGACGAATGTTACAATAAAAACTTCGCTCCTTAAATCGGTTAAGCCGTTTCTGAGATAAGCGTCGACAAACAGGAAAACCAACAAACAGACAATTTGTTTAAATATCATTGTTTCTGGTCTATTTCTTTGTTAAATGCCCCCAATAATATTTTTTCTAATATATATGATTTTAATAATTTTCACTTTAGAAATCTTAAGTGCGCTACGAGTATACATTATTTATTAAAACAGGAACGTAATTTGTACCAAAACAAACATATAATTCACAAATTTAAGCGGGCAAAGCCGCGAGCTGGTCGCTAGTAATAAATATTTAAGATATTATAATTAAATGTCACGTTTTTTTGGTTGGTATAATATCGTGGGATTATTATTTCTTTTGTGTTACCTTGTTGCCTAGCACATGAAGGCCTAATTAAAAAACGAAAAAAACAATAATATAATAATTAACATAGTTGAGGTAGCACAACGGCACAAAGACTGACTGTAGAGCGACTGTTGCAGGTTCAATGCCCACTCTAGGAAATAAATAATGAAATATGTGGTAAAAAAGGTATAAAGGCACATTTTTTCTAATATTTGATTTATTAAAAATTCTAAGGTATTTTGTTAATGTTAAACTTAACAAATGTTTATTCAATTCTCTAGTTTTCATAAATATTAGGTATATGGTAGGTAATACGTGACTTTTTTTAATCAACTCGGGGAAAGCCTTTATTACAAACAAAACCGATCAAACCAAATCAAAAGACAGGTCAAATGCGAATTGAACTTGCTTCCCTTGAGATATTACATTTTGTATTAAACAAACTACAAGTATAACTTTGTAATACTGTCTAGAAGGGAGAAGGTCTACAGGAAATATCTTTAAAGTTTTAATTATACAGCAAATAAAATTGACAAACATTGTATAAAATTTAAAATGTATTATTTTTCTTTGAAAAACCGAAAAGTAAGCACATGAGAGTCCACCATTTTACCTGCAATATCTTGAATTCAGGCAGAAAACAGTCTTCTTAAGATACCGGGAAATATAAAATCACTTGCGGGTAGATGCTCAAATTGTACACACATATTTTTTGTTTTTGCTCTTATTTTATTTTACTTATAATATTATATTTAAAGTTATAGTAATGCACTAAAAAGTTCCCGCACCTACCAGTGTTTATATCCTCTAGTACAAATCTATAGAGAGAAATCACAACCACTTCCAACACAGTAAGAAAACTTTATTAATATAACCCCTGTTACATATAAAAAACTGCAGATCATTTAACAAAATGGGAATCCATTTCCTCCACATCCATTAAAGACAATATGTGTGAGCTAAAAGAACTTTTCGAGTCAAGAATGGTAGAGTTTCAAAGAAATCTTCAAAGCTCCACTATACCTGCAACAAGCCCTACTTCTAATATTGCGTCACAATTTGGTTCCTTCAGAAGTTTTGTCTTGGGTGCATTAGAAGCCCTGCAATTGCAACTTGGTGTTTTGGCTCGTAAACATGATGAATTTGAAATGAAATCACGGAGAAGAAACACTCCTCATTCACGGTATTCAAGAGAATGTCAGTAATGTAAATGTTGCTACTACTGTTGTCAAAACTCTATCTGAGCATCTCAAAATACCAGATATGAAGCTTGAAAGTATCAGCCGCTGTCAACAACTTGGCCGCACATCCTCTAACAAGCCCAGAGCTATCTTAGTTCAATTTTGTGATCTAGCTCTTAGAAATAAGGTATGGTTTGCTAAGACAGGTCTTAAAAATTCAGGAATTACATTATCCGAGTTTCTAACTAAGGAATGGCATGAAACTTTCTTGGTGGCTCGACAGCGTTTAGGTGCGTCCAGGTGCTGGACCAAGAGCGGTTATGTAGTGGTCGTGGGTGTTGACGGTACACACAATTATATCACAACGATGGCTGAATTAAACTCCCTAGCTCCTGCTAGCTGTGAAAATCCTCAATTATACACCATTGCCGCAACTGGATCATCAAATGTCTGCCCTAAAGACAGTAAGAACGCCAACGTGAGGGCTAAGAGAATAGTTAAAAAATAACTCTTCTTTTTACTGTATTTTATTACTATATGATATGCTTCCTGTATGGTTTTAATTTCCCTTATACTGGTATTTTATGTAAATATATATTTATTATAATCTACTAATGGATTTCCAAACAGCTTATATAATTGTTGATAAGTATTATTAACTTAATTTTACTAGTTTACGCCTCAAGTACCCACAAACACAATTGTATTTAATTATTAATATTAAGTTTTATATTTTCGAACTTCGTCAGCTGTCAATTGTCAGTAACGAATTGTCAATGTCAATTGACATTTGTAAATCGCTACTGAGGCATAGACTAAGTAAATTTTATAAAGCATTTACAAAGCTAGTTACTAACTTTTGATTTTTAGCACTATATATAATTTTAATTATTTTGCTTCTGTTTTTTTTCTCTTTTTGTACTTAGTTGGATACATGGCTCTCACAATGTATTTTCTTTTTGTATGCTTATATATATATATATATATATATATATATATATATATATATATATATATATATATATATATATATATATTGAGTAAATTTTCAGTAAATAAGTCTAAAATCTATTAATATCAGTAACACTCAAATATAGGTATAATATATAACACAATAATCTAATTATTTCGAGCATCTGAGCTGAAAATTGAATATTTTATTACCCGAGTGCACATATAATGCACTTTCATACAAACGCTAGTTACACGTGCCACTGAGTCCATATGTTTTTGAAATTTAATGATATATATATTTAACATATATACTAGCATCCAGCTCGCGGCTTCGCCCGCTTAATCTACTGAACTATATACTTAAGAAACTCAATTACGTTCGTCTTTTAATATATAAAGTATGTTTGCAAAGCACTTAAGATTTCTAATGTGAAAATTATTAAGAGCTTAAGTTGTATTTTCGTACCTTTCATAAGAATATTTAATAGAATGTTTGAAAAAAAAAACAACTTATAACGATACTTAAAAACTTCTTTTTTTTCAGCTTCACGCTGTATCCCGCACGCAGCAGGGAACCTAGTGTTAAGACACTTCGTTCCCCACTTTCCGCCAATTTCTGGAGGTATTGCGTGTTGAATGGCGAAACTCAACACCGCGCTTTCCTCCCGACACCAGAGCGAAAAAATGAAAATATAAATGTAAATAAATATTTTATCTCCTCGAGTGGGGATCGAACCCACAACCAGTCGGTTTTACAGTCACACCTCGTGCCGCTGCGCCACGACTGGCCTCAATACCTACATAATTAAGAATATTTAATATTCATAGTAATTTTTTAATTGTGAAAAAGATGACAAAAGTTAATACAAAAAATATTAATTATAATTTCTTCTTTTAAATTGTGGTTAAATAAAATATGAACGTACGTATTCGTTTTTATAGTAGACATCGCCATTTGAGCTAGCTCCGACCAATATACCCACTTTTTTTTTTTATGGAAAAGACAAGGCAAACGAGCGTTCGGGTCACCTGATGGTAAGTGATTACCGTCGCCCACGACACAGTGTAACACCAGAGGAGCTACAGGTGCGTTGCCTGCCTGTAAGGTGGGTTGGGCACCGGAGCCCGGCATTACCTGATGCAAAACGCAGTGGCATAAAGCTACTACTTCACGCCGGTTTTAAATGCCGGGGGTGGTAATGATCCGGTCGAGTCTGCCCATGCGTGTTGCCATTGCTGGCGACGTGACTCTACCACACGTACTTTAGTC
>DWMY01003317.1:0-10384 GCA_018249775.1 Heliconius hecalesia formosus | reverse complement strand
TATATATATATGTATGTAATTCCCTTTGTTCTTCAGTAGTCTCTATATGTTTCAGAGAAACAGATCTAATAAACTTGTATGACGGATGTATTACGTTTCAAATAACTAGAAAACATAGTACTGAACACGAGATCCGTGTACATTGCATCAGTTCAACTTATGGTATGGTTTAAATTGGAAATAAAATATAAAATAATAATTACAATTCTTTAATATATTTTTATTTGCAGTTGGTATCGATGAACATTGTAAATATTCTTTTAAAGATATAAATCATTTTTCAAAACCTAATATACAAGTCGATAGCAACTTGCTTGATAAGACTCCTCTTAATGTTAACGTTGATGATACATTTAAAGAAAGGAAAAGAAAAACAAAAGATACAAACGTTACACATTACAATGAAAAAAAGAAACGAGACCTTAAATTCGTTGAAAAATTTAACAACCTCAAAGACTTGTTTGGACAAACATCAAAGAATATTAAACTAGATATAAACAAAACAACAGAAATGTCCAACAGAATATTAAAAAATTTAGAACTAGAACAACATACTAATAATAATATTACGAACAAAGAATTAGAAGTGATTGAAAATTTGAATGAAAGTTTTGAAAACATTTTTGCCGAAGACTTCCATGATGATAATTTTGTTGATGACGATAAAGTTAGCGATATCCTGAACGACATTGAAAACGAAATAAAAATTGACAAAACCACAGTATTAGACACTGAACAGATAACAAATTACAAGACATTACCATCATCCATCCAAAAGAAGCATATTCCTAATACATATAATCCAAAACGAAAAGCTATTACTCCTAAAAATAATTTCAATTTCATAGATAAATTAGATACGAAATCTGAGGCTAACAACGATAACATCAATAATACTGATATTTGCAAAGAAACTGGTTTTAATAATGCTATCAAAAGTCACATTGAGAAATATTTACAGGAAGCCCATGATTATAATAGTACCAAAATTGATTTGATACATTTGGTTGAACCAGAAAAAAATCACAAAGATGTTGATGTGCATAAAGTATTTACAAACAAAACTTCCAATGAATCTCGAAGTAGAGAAAAAAATCAAATCAATGATGCGGATATGAAACAAATGCTACTAGAAAAAAAAGAAAGTGAAAAAAATCATAACAAAATACAAATATCACCACCTCATACTATCCAATCAGGCATAGTAGACTTACCTACATCTACAAATATTTTAAAATCTATTGAAGCTGACCAAAATAATTTGAAAATAGTAGCTTCTAATTCATTTAATAAAAACGAAATGATAGGCTTGCAACCTTCTGAAGTCTGTACTGGTAGTAGTAATATAATAGTTGTTAATAATAAATTTGAAGGAACTAATGTAGACGATGAACATACTTTCATTGGTTATCCTTTAAAGTTACAAAACAACAATAATAAACCTCTCGAAGAAAAATCCATTTTCAAAAATCCAATAACATCGTACGACGCGGAAGTTTATAAGCAAGAAACGAATCAGATTATACCTCTTAACGATCCAGAATATGGAAGAAGTCATAGTAATAACACTAACGAAAATTTAGAATATATACGAAGATATAAAGCCAGCCAAACTCAATTATTTAACATAAAATCTGAAAACAGTAAACAAAAAGTTCAGATTATCGGTAAATTAAAAATTGATTTAGACGTTACTGAAATCGTTCATAACAATGAATCACATACTGTCGTTGATACTGGCATTGAAAAAAGTAATATTAAGTCGATCTCTCATATTCCTTGTATAAGTACATATCACGATAAAAATACATTAGCACGAGGATATGTAGAGAGTAGAACATTAAAAAATGTTGAGGCAGATCAACAGATCAATGAAAATTTGAAGACAAGTGATTTGGCTGAATATAAGAAACAGAATTATAATTTGCCACCCAATAATGATGAGCCTATTAAAGAAAGTCTGTGCATTAAAGATATATTACAGAAATATAATAATAATGCAAGAAGGTAAATCAATCCTATTATTCATAGTTTTAGAATATTATTTTCAATTTTTTTTACATTATTATGAATGTTTATTTGTTACTAGCTTATATAATAAAAAATATTACAGGTCAAACAAAGAAAACGAAGAAAACACATACACGAGCAAAGTACAAGTCAACGCGCAAAAAGAAGTTAAAGACGCTACCCAGACAACTAAAATAAACCGAAGGAAACTAAGAATTGGCGATATTGATAAAATTCAGATAGATTTACCAGCATCGTTAATTTGTGCAAGCCAAAGTTCTGCAAATAACTATAGTAATACAGGGTCAAAAGAAAGTGAAGAACGATCTCATTTATCTCAAAATAATAAACATATTGCGACTTATAATAACATTGATATTAATATATTCGATAAAATTAACTTCAATTATAATAATAATAACAGCGTTATTAATAAAACTAAAGAAAATTTTGTTTTAAATCAAAATAGTGAACATCTACAGACTTATACAAATAACATTAAACAAATGAATGAAAGTAATATAATCAATGATATTAGTTTAATAAACGATGCGGAATTACCGTCTCCGGATTTGACATCAGAGTTAACTGATGATAATTTTGAATTTGATATTAACGCCATACTAAATCCAAAAGCGCTATTAGAAACTATGCACACAGAAGATGAAGTTATTCCACCGCCGCTACAGTTTTGTGATAATAACACGTATTCACCTGTTCATCTTTCTCAAGAACAAACCAACTTGGAATATTTAACAGAATATAGCGATGTACTTGACGAAGTTACAGATGATTTTGACGGATATGAGAGCGTTTTTCCTGAAAATACTGATATTGAATTGACTCCTAGAGAAAATGAGACACGGTCGCCGTCTCGTGTAATCATTTCTCCATATTCAAGTCCCGGGCATTCGTTTACGATGATGCGTAAAAGTTTAAACGAAAACACCAATACTTTAGTTTATCCAAATTCACGTCGAGCTAAGTTGTCTCATTTTAAATTTAAGCGTAAAAGTATGTTAAAGAAATAATTCGCTGTGTTAATGCATTAAAGTTTGTTTTACTAATGTTTTCTTCATTTTACTTTTAATTGAAATTACTATAATTATACAAAATTTATTGAAATTATAATCACAGATATGTTTATATCTAAAATTTTGCAAACTTTATTATGAACATTTTAACTAAAAATGTTAAATTGTGAAGTCAGTAATTAGTGTGCATATTATTTGCATCAACATTTTATTTATATGTTTTATTTTAATTGGAAATCTATTTTTCTCAAGTATTGCTTTTCTGAAAATTTTAACTTACTCAGAAATGAAAAATATAAATGAAATAATATTTTAAAACTTAAAAATAGCTTATATAAATCAGGATTTAAAAAAAACAATGTATGTATAAGCAACACCAAACTTTATTGTAGTTAGAGCAGAAACAACGCGTAGCAAAAAATTATTATTAACTTTAATTACATTTATAGACTAAAAGCGAGGGATAAAATTTTCACTACAGTGACAGTATCTACGACATTATATTATTACAATTACTATTAAAGTAAAACCAAGACTGACTAAACATAAAAGTATAACAAGTGGGTTCGATGCCTCGATGGTCTGACATATTAACTTTATTTAGTTGGTCTTGGTTGAACAGAACTCCATTCCTTTACTCCAATTAGTCTTTTCTAAGTTGAACAGTGCGACGTCCTGTGGAAGCGCGCTGAGCACACACCATTCAATTTAAAAGAAACTCGGCGAGCGCCGCGCCCGCCGGCGGTCAACGACCCCGGCGACGCCGCGCCCGAAGAAATTGTTACAACCTCTATACTTTGCATTAAAATAATGCCCATTTTCACAGGCAAGGGATCCTAATACCGCAACCATTTAATTCCAGTGATATATTCACTCTGACGCCTCTGAAGTTCTCAGCTTCCCTGCAAAGTTTTCCATCTTGTTGCAAAAAGAAAACCTGTACGATCACTGGCGAATACAAACAACCGCTGCCGGCAAAGGTGGCAGTCCGTCAACAAGACACCAGCTGAGAAATGTTTCCGTTTAATGCTCAGCATGTCGACACTGAGGTAAGTCGTATCAAACAATCAAATCGTGACGTTCAACTAAAACATCATGATTCCATTATAATATATAATAATAATACATTTATAGCTAATATTTTGGGTAAGTAGGTAATAAATTCATTTTAATATAATGCAAAAACATGCCTAAATAATGCTGAATATTAAACTGGAAATTTATAGTCCACACGTTTTTTTTATTATTTTTCATTTATTTTTTATATATTTTTTTTTTCATTTTTTTTTATTATTATTGAGTAATTTCCACGCTGGGAAAATTACACTAATTCTATGCAAAGTATAGCTTGTATTTATTATATGACCACTCCATACTTTGTTTCTTTATGTTTACGGGCTATGTTATTTAATCTCGCACATTAGCAGTCATAGTACAAACAAAAACGAAACTATAGAGCTAAAAATTTTTAAAATACAGCTAAATTAAAAAAAACATGCAAGGAAAAGTTCAAGCGCTTTGGGAGTATTACAGTAACAAAATATTATTTAAATTTAAATATAATTATTAATGAGGCAATAACCATATAATATCAACTCATAGAATAAAAAGCTTTCAATATGTTATTCTACAACTAAGAGATTGCATGTAACATGTGTTGTTACTCAAGTCCCCATGCAATGAAAAACAATATTTCCCAACTGGAAACATCATGACTTAAAAAACTGTACTTCATAATATTAAAAAGTTCCATCGTTTTCTCTAGTAGTTGTCATAAACCATTTCATAAGAATACTTCAATATTTTAAAATAGAAAAAACAATTAACAATAATTTTATATATTTTTAATGGGTTTTTTTTATCTTATATTCATATTTAAAAAATGTAAAAATCTTGTATAATAAAACTATTGAAGTAGTAAGGTAATATTGGAAGTAATTAAATTTTTAACAAAAAAAACAAACTTCAAACAGTAAGCTGAATTGAAGAGTTCCTTTTCTTTGACATGGATTCTATAATCAGAACCTAACCAAATTTTCTTGAAACAACCATTTCAATAAAGTAAGCATCATCAAAATCGGTTCATCCAGTCATGTTTTGGGGTAACAATCATAAAAAAATATAGTCTAATTGATACCCTACTCGATACTCTTTTTACAGAAGTTGGTTAAAAAATCCATGTCATGCCTCACTTTTATATCAATCTATGTTTATTTTTTAAAATTCATCTGTGTGTTTGTCACCCTGCCCGTCCAAAACCGCTGGACCGTTTTAAATAAAAGTTGGTATGTATATTTTTTTTCTTAGTTTTTGAAACGATTGAAATTGTACAATTATATTAAAATTCTGTTTATATAGAATATTTCCTAGAAGCATCGAAAGCAAAATTGGACCGGGTAGGTGGCGCTGCAATCTATGTAAACTCTAATCGATCGGATAAACTATTAAATTGAATATATCATGTTCATGATGACGCTTTTGCCCGGAACGGACGTCTCCTAGGCCCGCTAGTATATATATACACATATAAAAAAGAGATTCAAAATCGAGATGTAATATTAAAAACCAAAGTAATAAACTGCAAATATGCCAGATACACAGCATAGCCCGAAGCGAGTGGCATTGCGCCATTGTACATTGTATTTGAAGTGGTTACAGAGCGACAACCGGCGACATCAACCACTGAGCCGCGACGGTCTATACTAAAATTCATTGAATAAAACATCAGTGGCCATATATTTAAATTGAGTTACATCGTCGGCTACAGGTGATAACTTGCCACTATATTAGAATTAAATATGATAAATACAATATAATTATATGAATAACGTTAACACGGCAGGCTTTATCGCGTGTAGTCGACGATGTCGCATAGACGGTCACAAGACGTGTTCAATTGATGTCGCGAGTTAGTGAGATTTCACTTTTTTGTCATAATTTTAAGATATTCTAGGGCATTTTGAGCGGCAGACGATTGGGCGTCCTTGCTTGTGAGACCTGATCCATAGCACACTGCCACTGGAAGAGTGGACAGCTGTACGAGGCACTGACAGCGACCTGTCATGGACTTCTCTTCAATATCGACATATGTTACTTCAAATGATTGTTCTGAAGCAATCTCTTGCAAGAACTGCACAAAATTGAAATCCTTGTTGTTCAATGGGGTTACCTGTAATGTGATACTTTTCGTTTTTATATTTGATTTATACATTTATTAAAACAAATTATACTATACTACTAACACACAAATACACAATTATAAACAAATCATGCAACTATACACCACTGTAAAATATCAACATTTCCTGTATTAGGACCTTATATAAAGATATTTATTTTATCATAATGCATATTTAATCATAATATATATTATATAATCATAATATATATTTATGTGCATATTACATATAATATGCACATATATTAAATATAAGGAGAGTATTAATTATTTTTTTTTAACAATCATAGACATAAGGATAGTATTACACCAAAAATTACTACTACTGTACCAAAGATATCAACATAAATAAGTAACAAGGTACATATTATAAAAACACAAAGTTTTCTCATAGACAATTTAAATTAATTAATCTTAAGAAATACAGCCTCACACTAGCACATACATTAAATATAATATTTCAGTAGAAACCCATTTAACCAATATACATGAGTATTCAGAGTGTATATATATACCGAATTCATCCGAATTTATTTGTTAATTCTACATTGGACTAAAATAGGTTTGGAAATGTAAACCGTCCTTGTGTCGGACGCCAGTGTGAGTTGAACGTCACAATGGTTCCAGTACAACAATCAAACATCAATATACATATGTATAAAAGGTTTGTAACCTGTGTAACTGAGGGCCAAATAATTGAAACTGTAAACGATCATAAAACTGTACCGGACACAGATAGACAAACACACATGCATATATTTTTAAATCATACCTGCAACTTGGCCAGATTGGGCCCCACCGACTGTTTCAAATGCTTGTGGAACTGCGACACCTTGTGGCTGTGACTAGTCGTGAGTGTTGATATTTTACTATCTTTCAGGTCGGCGTACCGGGCCGCTACACCGCCCTAGAATAGAAACGTTAACTTTTTTATAAAATTAATATAAAATATATGGTTTAGTATTGCCAGATCTCAGCAAGAAAATATTTTCACATAATAATATATAAATCTTAAGATTTACCAGTAACAGGAATTTTGGTTGGCCTTATTAGTAATACATGTTATTTACAGTCAATATTATAAAATAAACTAAAAATAAATTATAATTGTATATATAGTAAGATATATGCAGCACTAAGAGCTCAACCCAAAGATAGTAAAATACCTGGCCAAGTGCTTTACAGAAGCTAACCTTACAGAAGACCAACATGAGAACCACTAACAAAACTGTTAGTCACAGATAAATAAATTTATTTGCAAATAAAATAGTATAATTTTAACTCTATTGACTTGACCTCTAATTAATGTCATGGAACAAAAATGTAGTACTAAGATTTTATCGCCTTAAGACTAAGTTAAGCTTATTAGCATTGGCAAATGATTATATAAACATGAAAAGGCAAATGAGATTGCTTGTCTGAGTTACTAGGGCACTGCTCTAGATAAATAATTTAATTTAAAATAATCATTATAAGTAACTTGATCTGCAAACTTTATTAATTTAAAAAAAAATCTTAAATGGTACTACTTGTTTAACTCTGCATCCCATATAGAGTAGGATGCGGCACGACGACGAGGACGACGACTGTATATGTGACGTGGTTTTAGGATTGATTCCCACTCCAGAGCTATAAACTATTTTTATTTCCTCATTCAGTCATTCCAGTAAGAATGACAAAGTGCCGATTTATTCCACTTAGATTAGAATATCTCGAAAATTTTGAACCGGAAATGAATTGTTTTAACACTGGGTTTAATAAAATGAAAATAAAAACAATAAAAAAAAACAAAAGTTACCTCTTCTTCATTTTGGAATGCTTCAGGTGGGTTGTCTTGCAACGCCTGCCACATTTTGTAAGCAGCTTGACGTTTGGCAAGCTTCTTGGACTTGCCGGTGCCGACCTCGCGACGTTTGAGCAGAGTGCACACAATCGTGAATTGACGTTCATGAGGCAGTCCTATAAGTTTTTTTTTATATATATATTATTATTTAAATATTAAAAGAAAGCTATATAAAAAAAAAATTAAGCAATATAAAAATTTTAAAACGGCTATGCTTGTTTCCGTCTGTATTATCACTATTAACTAATTTTCGCTCCTATATAGGTGCTTTATTTATTCATAGTAAATTTTTAAGCTTATCTATAAGATTTAGGTTTACATAATTGGTCATCCAGTAAATTCAAATGTCTAACATCAAATAAAAATAAATCAGCTTCACGCTGTATCCCGCACACAGCAGGGTAGGCAGAGGGAACCTAGTGTTAAGACACTCCGTTCCCCACTTTCTGGCGAATTCTAGAGGCATTGCGTGTTGAGTGGCAGAACTCAACGCCGCGCTTAGCCTCGACACCAGAGCGAAGAAATGGAAATATAAATTTAAGTAAATATTTCATCTCCTCGAGTGGGGATCGGACCCACAACCAGTCGGTTTTACAGTCACACTTCGTGCCGCTGCGCCACGATTGGCCTCAGCATCTGTCTAACATTTATAATACAGATGCACATTTGTAACTTATATTTTGTTTTGACAGTCATTTTCACAAGGAAACTAATATTTTTAATATTTTTAAATAACAAGTAAGTTACAATCAGAAATTAGTAAATAATTTATAAACTTACGTCTAGCAACATTGTCATCATTTTCAGCATGGTACAAAGGCGGTGGCCAGAAGCGAGACATGCACAATTCTTGAAGCCATCCCACTGGGTTCCCCATCAGCTTATCTTCAAACGATGATACTACAGTGCCACTGCTTTAATATGAAAATATAATTAAATATTACAAATGCTTACAGGCAGATATGTCATGCTAAAATAACACAATAATGACCTCCCTATGTGCATATTAAAACAATAAAAAAAATATACATGCGCGAGTTAGGCTCGCCCTCCAAGGGTTCCCTACAAAAATTTGTCTCAACTTTTTTCTGAAAAAATGTTGCTTAGCTAGAGCCCTTTCATCTGATACGGCACTTGAAATAGCAGCTTTAATACGAAATTTTGCCCCCCTTTTAAGACTATATTTTTTTAGGATTTAACCACAAATATGTATAATTTTCAGATTTTGCCCTAAACTTGTACCCTGTGCCTAGTACCTGTAGACACTAGCTGCCAAAGTACCTTATTAATTTTGATTCCCTCTATAGTATCGAACTACATTATGTTCTGCAATATAAGCGGCCACATATTTTTTGAGTAAATGTAGAAATATTATTTTTTCAGGAAATCAAGGGACTTTATACTTGAGTATATAGTTTGAATTTAAACTCGACATCTCCAAGCCTGAGATAAAGGCTCTTGACAGACAGACAGACAACACAGATGGACAACAAAGTGATCTTATAAGTAGAACCTTTTTTCCTTGAAAAGGTTCAGAGCCCTAAAAGAAAAAGGATATAGGATTGTAGATTGGTGCATAAATCTAATCTTTCCTTCCCGTTGAAAATTATATCTTTACTGAGATAAAAACGACATAATTATATATTAAATACTTACGTTTCTGGGACTGCTCCATTAGTAGATTGATCGGCTGGAGCATTTCCAGTCAATTTATCTAGCAATGCTTTAGCAGCTGAATGTTTTGCTTCCTTCTTTGATCTTCCAGTGCCCATTGCTGCAAATTGTAAAAACACATGATTATTATTTTCTTTTCATGACATAAATCATGAAAAGAAAATAATAATCCTATGTTTAAAACAGTTGAGGAATCCTGATAATTTTTTTTAGGTATGGGTTTGAATTTTTTTTCTATATGCTGCTCCCATATTGCGTCAAGAATAAATATTACATTTTGTTTAAAATAATCACATCAATATTTTCTACTACATTATCA
This sequence comes from Heliconius hecalesia formosus, assembly GCA_018249775.1. NCBI lineage: Eukaryota > Metazoa > Arthropoda > Insecta > Lepidoptera > Nymphalidae > Heliconius > Heliconius hecalesia. The sequence continues at coordinate 326 of DWMY01003317.1, read as the reverse complement.
CAAATACTTACATACTAAATCAGCAACAGTGACACGGTAACGGAAGGTGGGCTCATGTATCATGCCCTCGATTTGAACCAGTTCATACTTGGGCACTGTACCGCGCCTGGCGAGAAGCTCCTGCAGTACCGACACTGGTGTCTTCATCGGAAGAGATTCCATTTCCTAAACACAAATTGTATGTTAAGCATTGCATTACATATATTTTATGTAATTTACATTTACATATTATTAAAAATCCTTTTTTTTAGACTTCAATCTGTTTACCTCATAAAGCATGGTAAGCAAACAGAATCTAGTGCTAAGATTGGGTTCTATATACACTA
>DWMY01003316.1:0-10386 GCA_018249775.1 Heliconius hecalesia formosus | reverse complement strand
CACCAGAGCGAAGAAATGGAAATATAAATTTAAGTAAATATTTCATCTCCTCGAGTGGGGATCGAACCCACAACCAGTCGGTTTTGCAGTCACACCTCGTGCCGCTGCGCCACGACCGGCCTCAACTCAACTTTATAATAAAATATAAAAATTCATATTTTATTACAAAATATATTTCCATATCCAATATCACTTAACGTTCTTTGTTCTTGCTTTAGCTTCACAATATATGGAACGGGATACGAGGACAAAGGACACCGTTCTCCACGCAATCCGTCCAATTTCCAAGACATTGTTTATGGAGTGGCGCTTTGTCTTATTACCAGAGCGAGAAAATGAAAATAATTCAATCGAATGGGAATCGAATCCACACCCACCATTTACAATTAGACTCTGTTCATTTGCGTCAAATATTTTTGTTAATTTATATTATTCATTTTAGATACAAAATGTAAGATCAAGTAGGCATTGAATATTAAATCAATCTACACTAAAGTATTGATTTAATAAATTAGAACAGTATACTGTCTATGTATCATAAATATACATGTAATATATTTTTGAGACAAAAGAGTTTAGTAGAAGTGAAAGATTTTTTTTTTTTTGGCTGGCCATATAATATTCTATAAATCAGAATTATAAAAATATCGTCATGTCAATTGCTTTTTGTATTTTAACGTCTTTCAAAATTTATTAAATAATGTAAAATATATGGAAAATTTAAAGAAATATATATAAAAATGATAACCTTGGGGCATTAAATCGTATAATAAAATTATTCTTTGATACAAAATTTACCAGAAATTATGGCAAGGTATACTCAATGCATGATAAGTAATTTTACTTTGTAGTTTAAAACGTCATAAAGTCTTAATTCTATTATTGCGTATAGTATAGTAAGATTCGTTTTCCTTTCATGCCTTCTATTACTAGACCAGAGAAATAAATAATAATCACAAACGCAATCTCGTGAGAGGGCATCGAATTCACAACCAAGAGATTTAGCAGCTGAGCCACGTGATGTCATCGTTATCTTAAGCAAAAAGTTGTTTATTATGATTTTATCCTTTTAAAATATTATGCAATAACATACTTCGAGTGCAAGGTACCCTTATAGTTCTAAATTTCATTTGTTTACAGTTGTTGCACCTGCACCGGTGCTGGGGCTCATAGCGCGGATCAAAGGAGCCTGCCTCTGATCTGCCTTGTGCCCCGTGGAGACACCAATCACAATGTTAGACCACAAAACATCGCGGAGCCCTCAAGTCATAATAAAAATGAGCTTGAACTTCTTGATGAGGAATATATTAAAAAACATTTTAAGTTGCCCCAAAGACCTCTTTATTTGGATCCATTTAGGTATATTTTCATAAACGTTTCATATTTATACAAATACAAGTATCTATAAACTTATATAATAATATTGAAAAGATCTCAATATTAATAATGATCTGTAATAATTAAATGGGCCCAAAATGTTAAATCTTCTGGTTTACAAAATCTAAATTAGTAGGCTTATTTTTTCGTCTTGGTGTTGTTTCTGTATTTCTTTAAGTTGGTTTATAAGCAGTTGGATTTAAATTTTAACTTAACATACATATTTTGTTATCAGACGACCTTTAATCACGTTTCCTATGACCCAAGAAGATGTTAAACATTTCAATTTGGCACGTAAATATAAGATAAATCAACAAATCTTAGATGGTTTCCTCGACCCTGCTGAGGCAATATCTGCACCTAGTGTATTTGTATGTATTTTTATATCTTGTAATATTTTTAAAGTACTAAATATAATAGTAATATTAGGTTTTAGGTTAGAAGGTTTTCAGCATATACCTAATAATATTGTATACACTACAAATATCTGAATTGATAGGATATCGTCGGTAAAAAAACAATTTTGTACCCATCATTTTCCTGTGTTCTTGCACCCTTTAGTTGAATCCCAAATTTAATTAACTTTGCAACTTTATTGATATCAACCCTCTGCGATTAAAAGCAAAATATGCTAATCTTTTTAACAAATATAATATTATTATAGTAAATTTGTAAATAATCGCTAATCAACAAGTTAGTAGAAAATCTTATAAAATATTTCTGCATTTAGCCCTACGCGAAAACCGAATCAGAAAAACGAAAAAAAGCAGAAGAGGACGAAGAAATTATATACATCTTGCAATTACCAGATTGGGAGTTCAAATGTCCAATTCACAATCAAACTGTTAGAACGCCAAGGTATATTTTAATATTGTTGTTACTGATTTATAATCATATTTATATTAGCTTCACGCTGTATCCCGCACACAGCTGGGTAGGCAGAGGGAACCTAGTGTTAAGACACTCCGTTCCCCACGTTCTGCCGAATTCTGGAGGCATTGCGTGTTGTGTGGCAGAACTCAACGCTGCGCTTGTCCTCGACACCAGAGCGTAGGAATGGAAATATAAATTTACGTGAATATTTCATCTTCCCGAGTGGGAATCGAACCCACAACCAGTCGGTTTTACAGTCACACTTTGTGCCCCTAGGCCACGACTGGCCTCAACGTAGCATAATATTTATATATTTATATTTAGTTAAAGATTTATACGAGTATAGCAGTGGTAAGTCTAAAGTTAATATAGTTATACGTATAATCGACAATGTCGAAATGACTTTACCAAATTATACTCTATATAATATCATGGCGATTTCAAATATGACATACGATCTATGTCATATGCATAATATGAAGTGATCTGGTAATGTGGAATTTCAAATAATATTATTCTCTCACATCTCTCACTCTTTCTAAGTAATAATTCTTTATTTTTTTTAAGTAATAATTTTTATATTTTGATTTGGTTTTCTTACAAAAGTTGTTATACTGTACTGTATTCATATAATATTATGGCGATATCAAATCTTCCATACATCTTTTCCTACAAATAATCTTCCAATCTATTGACTTTGCTTTCATACTTGTGGTTGTGTTATAGAGATTTAGAACAGATTAAGGATGGTTTCATTATTTTTTGCTTTTTTTACTTCGCGTTACTATCTAATTATTAACCAGTTCTGGATTAAATAGGACTTAGGTAAACTTAACGTGGAAACCTCGTTAAATATAACACGTTAGATATAGATACTACCTTACAGCTAGCCTGGAAATGCGCATATGAGAAAACCACTTATTCAACTTTGTGATTCATCATATTATATCAGTAAATTGTGGCTAGAAGAAAATTCTGCCAAGACATTTTTGTAGATACATGTATTATTTAGAATGAAATTTGTTATTTTGTTATTAAACGTTAAAACGTATATACGTATTAATAGTTGTTCTAAAAAACGGTTATAACATTCTCGAACTTGATATTTAGTTATTTTTTGCGATGAATTAGGACATCGACTTTTCATATTTTATTAACATAAATCGGTGTTGCGAATAATAAATAAGCTCATTTAGCTTCCTTTGCAGCTTCACGCTGTATCCCGCGTGTAGTCGGGTAGGCAGAGGGAGTGTTAAAACACTCCGCTCTCCACTTTTTGGCGAATTCTGGTGGCATTGCGTGTTGCGTGATTGAACTCTAACCCTAGACACCAGAGCAAAGAAACGAGAATATTTAACATTTCCTCGAGTGAAAATCGAACCCCACAACCTGAGCGTGTATACACTTGTGCCGCTGCATCTCGACTGGTCTCAACTCAACCTTCCTTCTTTTTTGACCTTAATTGACCGGGATAGTGACTGCTACGACTTCACGACAATCTCTTAATGTTATAATCTCTACATATGTATTATTGTATGTATTTAGATATATAGATAAAATAAATAAAATAAATCAGCTTCACGCTGTATCCCGCACACAGCAGGGTAGGCAGAGGGAACCTAGTGTTGAGATACTCCGTTCCCCACTTTCTGCTGAATTCTATGGGCATTCATTGTTAAGTGGCAGAGCTCAACGCCGCGTTTAGCCTCGACACCAGAGCGAAGAAATGGAAATATAAATTTAAGTAAATATTTCATCTCCTCGAGTGGGGATCGAACCCACAACCAGTCGGTTTTACAGTCACACTTTGTGCCGCTGCGCCACGACTGGCCTCAGGTATATAGATATGTAAATTATACAAATACTACTTCCAATATAGTCATGTTTGTACGCTTACAATCACTGCGAATAGATATATAACTAATAATACCTAACGAATACGTAATTGTAGTAAATTGACTATATGTTTTCTATTAAAAGTTCGATTTATGTAAACGAGTTCCAGTTCTAGTTGTAATTAAAATCAATAATTAATCATTAGTTAATATTCAAACTATATAAGCTTATAAAAGCTTACCTTAGGTATCTATATAGAGATATGCGTTTTATAGGTTAACTGTAAGTTGGAGTTACAAAAAAAAATTGAGCACGCGTACCTACTGTTTATACGGACGCGATGAACTAGCGGCTGGCTTAATCCTGATATTAGGTACTTAAGTAAATACAAAATAAGTTTTTTTCAGAGACATGAGAGCGATATTAAGTTAGTTTTTCTTACATACGCTAAATAAGTCTTATGGTTTAAAATAGCAACGATATTTTTTTGAAAATGCGTATTATTTATATTTTTTGTCAATATTAAATGCACTTGGTATAATGTATATAAATAACATAATCTCTATATTCTATAATACCTATTGAGATATCAAATTTAAATATAAAACGTATAGCTAACGTTCATCTCCTATGTGTTTTTATGGACATATTCTATTAGATAGTTATAGAAAATTAAAAGGTCTGCATAAATTCAGTTTCGGTACAATAAAAAAAGGTAGTTTGGTGAAAGTTGGGTTAGGTTCTAACTGTAGGGTTTGGTTGACATCGCAGAAGTCGGTTTTTTTTGTCTACAGAGAGGGTATATCGTGTTTATCAACTTTTCCTATAGCGCTAAATTAATATCTCTTAAATAGATATAATACTTTATAGTGAATGGTATCCAATAGGTAATCAACACATATAACGTAAATGAGCAGTAAGAAAGGAATTTTGGAAAATCCAAAATCCCTAAGGAAAATAATATTAAACATTTGTACTGAATTGTATTGTCGTTTTCAAATTTCGAAAAGTGTCTTACGAAAATTAAACTAAGTAAAAAGTGAAATGTTGATTTTTAGAGATTGTAGATTACTTTGAACAATGAGAAAATATGTAAGTAAAAAAAAACCACACCAGCAAAGCCGAGTGGGTGAACGGCAAGTACGTAGCCGTCATGGCGTGAGTAGAAAATTGCACGACTTTTAACTGTTTATAAATTCTCACTTAGTGAAAGGTTTCAATTTATTTATTATACTGGCTAGCGCAAGCAATTTCGTTCGCGTGAACTGTGACTCCTTACCATGTAATTTGACCTCGTGGAGGTACTTCCAGCTTATTAGAATTTGAAACGATTTTTTTAGCTTAACGCTGTATTCTAGATACAGCAGAGTAGGCAGAGAGAACTGGGGTGTTAGGACACTCCGTTCTCCGGTCCGTCCTCCCGAAATTGATACATGTTTTTTATTAATTGGTCATCTACATTTTCGATTGCTAAATGGACACTAAAAGTTTATTTATTTTGAACGGTTTTCAACGGGAAAATCGGCGCTCGGTGACCTTTTGTTCCAGCCGATAACAAAGGTCGGTCGCATAAATTGTGTTCAGATGGTATATTCAATTGTGTGGATTGATACAAGACTATGATATTAAAGGATTGAAATTGAAAACCATCAGACATGTACTACAAATATGAAAAATAAGTAAAAACATAAAATAAGCATATATCTAAATGTTATCTTTCTTTTCACATTAAAATGTATACCGATTAGTTTTATTTATGATCAATTCAGCGAAAAATATTTAATTGTTTTTGTTCATATTTTCAAAACTATTTTCTTTGTTTTTTGTTCATATTTTCAAAATTATTATTTTTTTAATTTTGACCTATGTCCCGCATACAGTTAGTGAGGTAGGTAGTCAAAAAAACTGTGGTTTTTGTTTAATTTTAATTCACTTGCCGGTCTTTTGGCGTTTCTTCCATTCCAAATTTTATTTAAAACTTAATATAAAAACGGTGAACCTTATCTCGCGAATATGACTACGAGATATTTATTAATGTACAAAAAACCTGTCAATTATTCGTTGAACCGAGAGAGAAGCTATTAGAAACGAATAAAATCGAAGCGTATATTGAATAGATGCGTTTGCAAATAAAGTACGGTTAGCAGGAACCATATTCTAAATAAAAAATATTTTGTTTCACTTCTGACATAATTTCAAAGTCTCGAATGAAAACAAAAGTATAAAATTGATAAGCATGAGTATTTAGAAGAATCCAGAACTGACAGATCTAAGAAGCTATTACGGAGGCCTAAGATGACTTCAAGCCTAGAAAAAGCTGCAATTTTTTACGCATAATCATAGAAATTATAAAATTATATACGTATCTATGTTATACGGCAGTGAAACATGGGTATGGCCATTTCTTCTTATAATTTACATAGTTGACATGGATAATGGAATCTACATTAATATCTTTATTGTATACAGAATGACAAACAAGCAAAGGCCCCCGCTAGAAATGAAGCATTAAAAAAAAGCAAAAAAATACTAAATAATGTAACTCCGATGTCTAATTTGATTGTTACTTCTTTGTTTTTTAATATCTTCATACCAAATTTTATAGATGACTCCAAAAAGTTTAATTTAAAATAAAATAGTTGCTGTGCCTACTAAAGTATATATTTTAAACTCTTTAAAGTATATATTTAAATTATATTTGAAAACATTATCTACATTTTGAATAATAATTGATTAAACAAAATATAATATTTAAAATTTATTTTACTGCTATAAAATAAATTATATATATTGTTAGAAATCGGAAGCGGGTAACGTTTTTAAAGAAACACGGTAAAAACACACATCGTCTATATGATTCTAAACTATTTTAACTATGTTGAAAGAGATACTAGGTAATTGCAATAAGTGATATGTATCACCTACTAACAATACTTCACAATAGATTCCTTCCTATAGGAGCCGTCACTTACAAGCGAGTGCCCCCGATTGACACAATTCCACTGCTTTTATAGTTATCTTCCACCTAAATCTACCCTCTTTTACACGAGTACGCTAACAATATTATATTTATAAGATGATAGGAAGTTAAGCAAATAATTAATTTATAAGAGATATTTATTATTTATCGATTAACTATTTTTTAACTTTCGATATAAAATAGTAATTAATAAATTTTGTAATTCAAATTAGGTTTTTGCCGACGTTACATGATAGCGATTGGGTATTACGCCTTCACGTTTATTTGTATGGCCCTATTTTGATCTCATGATAGCGTTATAGATAATATTTTTCGTAGTTTTATTTTAAAGCAAATCAATTTCTGTTTAGATGTAATTGAAAGTAATATAACGGGAATCGGGTTATATTTTATTCCTGGGCTCTGGATATTTATTCAATCCTTGGATATTTTGTGATCACTACCGACTTTTATAAAATTTATAGATCGTACAACATCATATGCTATTGAAAATATCAATTATTACCATTTAAACGAAGACTCAATAATAATATGGTTTAGTTACTCTCGACTCTGTTTTAATAAATAAATCACAAAAGTGAATAAAATATTACTGGTTTTAATAATGTTAACCAATTGTGTGTGTGTGGATATAATAATCGTAACTTAGTACTGGTTTTAGGTACCTAAAAATAATCAAAAGATTAAGATTTTTAGTTCTTTACTTATAACGCTCGCGATGTTAATTTCTTTATAATATTCTTTAAATACTTACTTGATTTGCTTACAGCTACATCTATTAGCAAGAGTGAAACGTAAAAACCATAAAATCTCCACATTTTTGGCGCCATCTATTATTTAATGTTAAACAATACTGCATTTTGTCAATAGATGACTCTGTTTACAAAATATAATGTTGCAAGTTGTGAATAATATTATTAACTTTAGCCAATACAATTAATATGTTATCGAAAATATTGCACATATATTATTTGTCAAATATATAATTATAGTAATTAAAAGCACATAGAACTATATCAATATCAAAAGCATGCGAAAATTAAAAAGGACCACTTATTATGATTTTTTTTTATTTTTTATTGAAATGTATGTAATCTGTATGTAAATTTTTTTAATCTAATTAATTTTAACATTTAATTTTTTAGATTTATATGGCACTCTTGTAAGAAATCAAAGAAGACAAAAGGTGGCGAATTAAAACAAGGAGGTGGACCATTGAATAAACCAAAACCTTGGCTTCTAAGTAGACACACAGATTTCGATTTACTGTCCCAATGGTAGAATAAAAATGTTAAAATTAAATAAATAATATTTATACAATGTTGCTATCTATTATTTAGTAATAATGAGAATTAATTAAAAATAATAAACACTTCATAATTTAATGAGCTAAGTTTTCAAATTTCTAAAAATCGTCTGTAAAAAAATATTTCTTTACGTTCTTACGAGTATTTGCTCATAAATCTCATAAAAAAACAAATAATAATAAATAATTGAGAGGCCAGTTTAAAATTATTGTATTGTTTTTTTTAAGTATTCGCGTCCGAATTAGACTTTTTCTCGTGGCGATGTGAGACTGCGTACGTAGTGGGTAGCGAAAATTATACGGCTGGTTAACGCGACAGGTAGAGGGACTACCTACACCTTTTTTTTTTCGTGAGGAAATCCTGTTACGGATACCGGCCCGAGTGGGGACTCGAGCTCGGTTATGTGGGACTCGCGGACTGGCAGATGTAGGCCGTCCGAATACCCACTAAAACCTCACTGTGCTCCTCCTCGACCGCCACTGGCTGCGAGACGCGGGGACATTAGTCGTCCGCGAAACGCGGCGGGGACTACCTACCCTGCTACTACGTCTAATATAAAAATAGAATATTATAATAAATATTTATGTCCAACTATGTTGGACTGGAATATCGTAAGTTAACAAAATAATATAAATATGTAACTAGCGGTTATTTACAATAATAGATAAAATAGATAAGTAAAGTAATAAAATCTCGTGACAAACGTTCAAAACTTTTTGTTTTGTTAAATTATACAAGAAATTCTCAAATAAACACCACCAAAAAAAAACATCCAATAAATTGACGTAGAACCTACTTTACCAAGCATTTTTATTATTTTATTAAACATAGATTAAAACAGTACTGGTGAAATGTTAATATAGCGTATTTCAAATGTCAATTTAAAAATAAATCAAATCTAAATTATAAAAGTGTAATTATTATTCATAGCTTACAATTAATAATAATAAAGTAAAATGACGGAAAAAAATCTTGAAAAAATGATTAAATTGTGCGTTCTACAAATACTTAGTTATAGCTATTATATATTTTTTAATGTACCTTTACAGTTACCTATTTTTATTATTATTTTTATATAACTACATATATTTTAAATATCAAATTTAATTTAAAATTAAAAATTCAAACAGGCCAATAGCAAAACCAGGCATGGATGCTTTAGGAATGTCTGCACCTATTTTGATACAAATGAATCAAGAAGGAAAATGGGAAAATCATAAACCTAAAGATATCAATGAAAATGATTTAAAGGCAGTAGTTCACCAATTAGTGGGTTCTAAAGCCCTATCTGCAGTACAAAGCTATTGTTGCCAGTGCGCGGCGGAAAATCAGGTTTCCTACGATATCAAACCTTGACATCATCTTGTTTTTAAAAATATACTTAGATATATTAGTTTACTTATTCTAATGTACCTAATGTATGTACGTAAAAACATGATTTAACTTTTAATTTAACTTTATTTAATGTATATCTTATCTTTATAATTTTACTTAAGTTACACAAGGATTTTCATTTCTTTCGTTTTTTTACCTAAGTTATTTTTTAATTGGTTTATTTTAATTGTTATAGAATGAAGGAGGAAAATCTAATTACGTACCAGTAATTATGATGCCAATATATTCAGCGGATCAATGTCCTTTTGATTTGAAATGTGAAATTCAGGATAATATTGAACATAAACCTAAAACATTAAAAAAAACTGGGGCAGTCAAGGAACAAGAAAAGCCTTCTGATAAAGACGAAAGCAAAAAGAAACTAAAAAAACGGACTTTTATATTACAACGTTTAACCGACTTTGATTTACTGTCTCAGTGGTAATTTAAATGAACAATTTCATGGCCATTTTTAGATTAATATAAGTGCAGTTGTATATTATGTATATTTAGGATATTACTGTACTACAAATGTCAACTGTCAAATATAGCACTGCAATGTGTCAGTTGTCAGTGTCAACATTTTGTTCCTGTCATTTGCTATAAGAGTTACTGACGTAAGCCAGAAGGCACATTTCC
>DWMY01003315.1:0-10390 GCA_018249775.1 Heliconius hecalesia formosus | reverse complement strand
AGACAAGGTGTGATTGTCAATCAGCTGTCACATCTCTGATTTAAAATATGATTGATTTTAATCGATTAAGGATCTAAATCTTATTTTTTTTTCATTTTTCTCCACTTCCACAATGTCAATTAATTTATTATTTGCTATTCTAAAAATAAAAAAAAAATGTAATTTTTTAGATCACATCTCAATTCTTTACGTGTAGGCCCAAAAGTTTCATTCTCCTTTATAAATTATTTACATACACGTACCATACCATACATACCAATATATATTATATATTAATTATTTGTGGTGCATTCGGCTAATTCCGAAATAATATTTTATTAATTATGTTTTTTTTAATAACATGGTATTGTTTAATAGTTACCTTTACGTACCCAAAGCAGTATCCCAAAATATCGATTTTCGGAAGTTAACCGAATACTATAATTTCCTGCCTATTTATAAGAAAAGCCTAGGTTTATTTTAATTAGTAAATAATTTTAGCGTTTCGATCGCACCACCATAACACGAGCAAAAGAAAGATTATTTTCCAAATGGCCGCAACCGGCAAAAATAGCTTTCTACGTCCATTTATATATATTTATATATATATATTTACTAAATCTTAATAAATTTTGACTAATCTTGAAATCTGTCCTTTACTCATGTACAAATATAAGAGTTTTAATTTTATTTATATTATACATTTATACTTCCTTGTCTATCCTATTCATATCTATCTTAGCAGAACTGCCTTCTGAACTGGTGGTAGCTTTTTTTTGTTTATATGTTTATTTGACGATTCAAAAGTGCTCATAATAGTCTATTTGAATAAAGAATATTTTGAATTTGAATTTATCCGTGAAAGAGACTATAGGTAGTCTCATACCTCATACTCAGGGGCGCAAATTTTATAAATGTTATAATTATGTCTTTATTCCTCTTGTAATATATTTTTATTAATTTCAGGGTTCACCTGGTGCCATTACCACCAAATATGGTGCACCCGTAGGAGTGAAAACTGCTATCCAGACAGTAGGAAAAAATGGACCTGCTTTGTTGCAAGATGCCCAATTTTTGGATGTCATATCCTCTTTTGATAGGGAACGCATTCCAGAAAGAGTTGTACATGCAAAAGGTGCCGGTGCTTTCGGATATTTTGAAGTAACTCATGACATTTCTAAATATTCAGCAGCCAAAGTTTTTGAATCTATTGGCAAAAGAACCCCTATTGCTGTTAGATTTTCAACTGTAGGTGGAGAAAGTGGATCAGCTGATACTGTACGCGATCCCCGTGGATTTGCTGTTAAATTCTACACTGATGATGGAATTTGGGATCTTGTAGGGAATAACACTCCCATTTTCTTTATAAGGGATCCTACTTTATTCCCAAGTTTCATACACACTCAAAAACGAAATCCTGCTACGCATTTAAAAGATGCTGATATGTTTTGGGACTTTATGACACTGAGACCCGAAACAATGCACCAACTCCTTTATTTGTTTGGTGACAGAGGTATCCCTGATGGTTATAGATTTATGAACGGTTATGGTTCTCATACTTTTAAACTTGTCAATGCTCAAGGAGTGGCACACTGGGTGAAATTCCACTATAAGAGCAATCAAGGCATCAAAAACATGCCAGTAAGCAAAGCTGCTGAGCTTGCCTCATCCGACCCTGACTATTCTATAAGAGATCTATATAACTCCATTGGAAAAGGAGACTACCCATCTTGGACACTTAACATCCAAGTCATGACCATGGCTCAAGCAGAAAGCTGCAAGTTCAATCCATTTGATCTGACTAAAATCTGGCCTCATGCAGAATTTCCTCTTATTCCCGTGGGCAAATTAGTGTTAGACAGAAATCCTAAAAACTACTTTGCCGAAGTGGAACAAATAGCCTTCAGTCCATCTAATTTAGTACCTGGCATTGAGCCTTCCCCAGACAAGATGTTACAGGGTCGCTTATTTGCGTACAGTGACACTCACCGTCACCGCCTTGGTGCAAATTTCCTCCAAATACCTGTCAACTGCCCATACCGAGTAACAGTGGCGAATTACCAGCGTGACGGACCGCAGAATGTAGCAAACCAAGAAGATGCACCAAATTATTTCCCAAACTCATTCTCTGGACCACGAGAATGTCCACGTGCACAACGTATGCAGCCAAGATACAATGTTAGCGGCGATATTGACAGATACGATAGCGGTCAAACCGAAGACAATTTTTCACAGGCTAGCATACTATATAAAAAAGTGTTCAGCGACGACGAGAAGGAACGCACTGTGAGCAATATTGTCGGCAATTTGAAAGATGCTGCTGGTTTTATTCAAGAACGTGCCACAAAGTTATTCTCACAGATTGATTCAGACTTAGGCACTAAGGTGGCTGCTGGCCTTGCACCATATAAAAAATATCATGCCAACCTATAAGCAAATGAATTATAGCATGTTTTATTTTTGTACAATTTATTTTTTAATAAAATCATGCAATATTTTTTAAGCGGGATAATATAATATGATGAGGGCATTATTTTAGAAGCAATGTTATTAAGTTATAATAAAAAAAATACAAAAAAAAAATGTTTTTTAATTATTCACAAACAGTGAATTCAGTAATATTAATAATAGTTATTTTACAATTTGACATAAAATTCACTAGCAGAAACAAGATCAAGAAGAGGCGGACATTAATCCGGTAACTATCTTAGCATAGCGGAGTTAACTGACACAACCTTGTGTTACGGAGTTACCTACTTGACATCTAAATAAAAATACTTTAAATATAATCATATTCCAAAATAGGAATCGACGCATATACAATTAAACATTACGTTACTGCTCCACACTATGGTGTCATATGTCAATTGTAATTATCATAATTAGTAATAATCAAATTATCAAAACTAAAGACAAAAAAAGAAGTTTTTTCTTACTCAAAAAAAATTCTACATATTTAAAGTTCCAAAAGTAAAATATATTTTTTTTATATATAAAAAAAGCTAAAACTAATAACGCTTGTTTTCGTTATTTTCTATAACTGAACTTTATGAAACCATTTTATTATAATAATATATTGAAATATGCGACCTTAAATGTGTCATATTTGTCCTATACGACGTGTAAGTCAATGTTGTTATTACACATTTTTTCCGATGGTCTAATATTGCTGTGGACCTCAAATGGTCTTTGAAGCGCCATCTGGTGGATGGACGAGTGTAGCTCTTACTCTTCTGTAGTGGTACTGAGTAATGACTATAGAGCCCTCTGTTTTACTAATGTTAAATCTGATGTATAATATTTCAATAGATGGCAGAGACCATTTTTTTAACCGAAACCATCAAACAAATAAAAAAATGCTAACATAAATTGATTCGAATTATCGAATTATTAAATACAGAAATAAATACAATTGTTGTCAGTTGAAGCTTTTATAATTTTTAGACAGAATTATCTTAAGTCAACTTAGTTATTGGAAAACAATGAAATGTATGATATTCGGTCGAATTTTGAACTTTGATTTATTATTTACTAGCGAAATCATCATATGAAATTGTTATGAACTAAACTTCTCACTAGATGGAAATGTAAATATGAAAATATTGCCATCTAGTTTAAGATAATTTTATTAATATATTTTACTATTATTCTTTTAATTTTTATAATTCGTTTCAAAATTTAAATATACTCTAGAACAAAATTAACAAAATATAAAAAGGGGGCCAGAGTCACCAAAACAAGCTTAAAAAATAGAAATGAAAAGTAATGACAGTGATAGCTGGAAACTGTTTTACGTAAACTGACAAATAGAAAGTAATAAATTAGAACTTTTTGAGGCGTTACATAAATTTAGGACATTATGTTTCCAATTACCATTATTGCACGGTCTATTGTTAAAATTTATTAAGATACTAGCGGCAGGCACGCGGCTTTGCCTGCTTATCATTTATAATATTTTTATTATGCTGCATTTACCAACAGATTTATTATGTAATATATACATTCAACTATGAACAACTTGTTTTCATAGTTCAAACCAAACAAGAAAACGGCAAACTAATTTTCATCAAACAAAACAACAGTCAACAACAGCATCAAAAAGTACAAAGCCTTCGTTTGCAAATGGAGATAGAACTTTATTTGTATTTATAACTTGAGGTTAATAACACGGTTTTACTTAATTCTTAATTATTACCAAAGTACTACTACAATCTTCACCGGTTTCCTCCACTGTTCAATCATCTTTGCACGGTCTTCATTTGTTTTCAAACTTGAGATTAATGTTGTTAGCCCTATGGGCCTCTACAGCGACATAGGTTGGGAAGGGAAGACGGAACTGTGTCCCTGAGAAAGTGCAAGCACTACGTGGCTGCTTGAGACCATTTCGTCGGCGATAAGTGCGCCTCCTGCGGTTCTCAAACCTAGACATACGGCCGTCGACCGGGCAAGCGCAAGATTTCAATAGTGCGTTTTAGCTATACGCTTGTTTCGGCACAGCAATATCTAGTGATAAAGTTTGGGGACATACAGATACAAGGCCTTAATTACTTTTTCTCGTTAAGTATTCGTCCATATTACATGCTATAAAAGCTACAAGCTTATCTAAGAATATGTGTCGGATAAGCTAAAAACTAGAAAAGGAAAAGATAATTATAAAAAATAACGTAAAAATATAAAAAGCTCTATAAAAACAAAATATCTATGGTAAGATATCATGGCAAGAATATAACTATTTAATTACTTTTAGAACTTTAAATGTCAACAATATATTAATATATAATAAAACATGTATCAAAATATAAATATAAGGTCGGGGCAAAAGTATATTCGTTTTTCATATTGTCCATACAAAGGAAAATATTTTTTTCAGGTATAATTTATAATTTATCTATAATATGTATGTGACGTTTTGATAGATTACTTGTTGCAATCTTATGGGTAGTGCCATGATCCCATTCCTGTAGAAATTTTGAGATTTTTGATGAAAAAAATCTGACAGATAGTGTTCACAGTGTTCTTTTGAGGTTAGCTTTCTTCTTCCTAAAGAGTTCTGCAACTGTTTAAGAAATGGTTCAGAATTTTTACGTTTCAACAAAGAATCACAAATGGATACATATTGCATTAGGTTTATCACAGTGAGATCATGTGGTACTCAAATGTCATGTTTTTTCTTGTACCCCAGATTTTCGTAAATGTCGTTAAACTGTTTTATGATCAACATCAGTTCTTCAGCAATGTCGTAGCTACTAATATGTCGATCTTGCTCCACTTTCTCAAAGATGGCACTGATTGTATCTGTGACTGCGTCCAGAGCGAATCTCATCTTTCACACTTAAATTTTCAGACTTGAAACGCTTGAACCACATTTGTGCTACTCTTATTGATACCGTATAAGGTTCCGGTACCGTCAACCGCACAAATTTTATTCGCGGCGTTCGTCGTATTTTACCTTTTTGTAATAAAACTTTAAAATGTACCGAATTTCTTCGTTACATACGTTCATTTTGCTTGCTAGAAAAACAATTGAAAAATGGCGGGAATTAGTTTTTTTTTATTTATTACATCTTCAGAATGTCACATTTAATGGTATTAAAAACCAACCAACCAGTTACATTCAGTACAGCCAAAGAGGTTTGATTACTACTAATACATTCAAAATACGAAAATACTTTTTCCCCGATCTATTAAATATGATATAAAAACTACATGTACACATTTGTCAAAATGTATATTATGTTTGTCAAAATACTGTACATGTTTATTTATACAACTACTTATGTTATGACGTTTGCCTTTGCCATTCTTTTTGGCTCAGTACTGTTATGATACATCTTTTTTGTAAAACCTATTAATGGCTAAATAAAAACCAAACTTATATGGGTAAATTATAATATTTTTAATAATAAATATAGATAGAGTGTGAGATTTCTATATAGCTATAATTGTAGGTAAAAAGTAATCTTTAGAATTATATAAGGAAACATATTCTTTCTACAATACTTTTATAAATATTAATTATTATATATGTCCTTCGACAGTTTTATTGTGACATAATAAGGAAATGAATAAAAGTTATATACCTAAAAGTATTATTGATATTAGATACTTTTTGTACTTGTTAACTTCACCTGCAGTTTTTTGTAAAATGTTTATAATTATATCTACATATATTTTTGCACATTAATGGTAACATTTTACAAGTACAAGTAAAACGGTTCCAAATTTTTATTTTAATATTATACTAATAAATTCATACCATTTTCAGTTGAAAATGTTATGTCCAAATTGTCACGAATGTCTTCGTCGCAGTGAAGGCGTCAAATGTGATCAATGTGGTTCCGTATACCATTTGCAATGTACAAATGATAAAATAAAATGTTTACATATGGAAAGTGGCGACAAAGGTTATTACTGGATATGTCCTAGTTGTAAAAAATCTATTAGCAAGACACCTCCTGGATTTCAAAATCCTCAAACTATACTAAATGCCGTAACCGTAATAAGTGAAAAATTTGAACTTGTTAATAAAATTCAATTACCGAAATTAAATAAAGATTTGATACATTTAAAATATGTAACTGAACGTATTTTCAAACAAAATGAAGAGATACTTTCCAAAATTAACGTTTTAAATGGTGAAAGTAAAGATGAAGTGAAGACTAGCGCCAGAAGTTACTTACGACGCAGGAAATTGAATATTTCTCCGATAACAAAACGTATTGAAGAGAAGACTACAACTATAGACCCTGAAAAACATGTAGCTTATAGGACTCGCACACGATCCTATTCTTTTTTGAAAACTTTCCTCCGTCTTAATAAAAAAGTCAATGGCTCAAAACTACTTAAACGAAAATAAAATAAAACATTTGCAAAATATTGTATTTTATTGAATAAGTAAAATTAAAATCAAACCAAAATTCACACAATTACTGAACAAAGTTTTAAATTTATATAATTATCTTTTGCCATGCTATTGATACCATGTTGATATTAGCTATTACCATACCAAAATTCATTCACTTTTGTCTATTAATTATCAATAGTACAAACTATTAGTTATCAATAATTGAAGTATTTTCTTTCCCTTTATATAATAATTATGTACTAACATAGGTTAAGCAAATATATAATAACAAAATAATATGATCTAAAAAGTCTGAAAGAAAGATTACAGTAGTCAACATGAAATTTGCCTTTTACGTGAAACTGCAGTATATTGCATTTGACCCCCTTAATCTAAATATAGAACTTAAAATTAAAAAATTAGCTCTTATTAATAATTTATGCCATATTTAATATAATACCGATTTATTTGGTGGATCTCACTCTATATTATGAGATTTGAAATCATTTACTGAGGCAACCCCCGTAAATTTTGTTATTACGTTTTTGTTTACTGTATCTGATAGTGTATATGATCGAAATGTTTGTTAAAACGTGAAATTTTATAAGTTTTTTTATCATTTTCGACAGGTTTGTAATGACAATTTTAATAAAGTCACGTAACTGTTAAATAGTGCAGACAATTTTTGTTACATATATGGTAAAGTGAATTTAAGTAGTCACAGGTGCCCAATAATCCAATGTTTAGGAATCTGCTTACTTTCATTATTTTGGAATTAAAATTTAAAGTCAAGATAAATCTTGGGTACCACATTTTAGTTGCAGTACCTCCATTGCATATAAATTAGGATTAATGAAAAACTTTGTTAAGGCTCTCAACAATAACTTTTCACATATAAGCGACACCAAAATAAAAAAAAGAGGATTTTTTTTTATTTTGGTGTCGCTTATATGTGAAAATTTACGTTGCAAATATTTGTAGGCTGGTTCATCATTCATTGGATGTCGGGTCCTTACATCACTCGAATTTGAGAGTGATGTAAGAACCAAAACTTTGATTCGATTTTACACAGCATCGAAAAAGAGGCATGGGAATTATTTAGAGCAGTGGGTTATGGTTTTTTGGATAATATAAGATGCGAAAAGTATTGGCTGCAATATGTCTCAAAAATTCACCTTTTTCACTCTTATCTCAATTTTTTTCTTTTTAATTACGGTGATAGTAGTAATGAACATGTTGAACGATTTCACCAAGACATATCGACAATGGAAAAGAGACACAGCGGCCGATGGAATACGTCAATGTTAGCGAACTACTGCTGGCACTAGACTAAAGACACTCCTGAAACTGATTTCAAAAAACAAACAGAAAAAAGAGATATTCTTGACTAAATAATGTGAAATACTCTGATAATAATAATATTTAAAAATACTGAAATTTATGTAAAAAATTAATGAACATATCTAATTTTATAAATAAATGAATTATATTCTATGAAATTTAACTTTTAGGTCTTATTTTTCATACTAGCAATATTTTTTAAATAGAAGCCAACTTTAAAATTTTGTTTATATTTTCGTATTCAATGACCCCAAATTAGATAATAATAAAGCATTTTTGTATTATTATTATTATTTATTAATTTTTTTTGGTAACTACACCACCAGGACAAAAAAATAAAAAACATGTACCTACTTCACAGACTCTACCTATAACAATAACAAAATTAACAAAAAACTTATTAAAATTAAGTAACCTTATAATTTTAATCATAAGTGATCCTCACTTCGTTGTCCGTCTGTCCGTTTGTCTGAGCATTGAGATCGGCCTTGAGAAGGTATCAAGCTGAATCTGAACAAAGCTAAAAGTATTTGTTTTTTTTATAATATATTTTGTAATTAATAATTTCTCATTATTTATCAGCTTCGTTTTTACAATTATAAGGATACCAGGTAAAAAACAAAGGTGAGAAACAAACTAACAATGGTAATTACATAAATCTTACAATAATATTTTTTTTACAATAATATTGTTTAATTTTAAATATCTTATCACTACAACGTTTTTCTTAAAAAAGTTAGATAATGTATTATAATATTATAGAAATAAAGGATCAGATTTAAGTTAAAATTTGATTTTTTTTAAGAAATTTAAGTATATTTTTGCCTATTATGTAATATGGCAGGCAGTAAGTACCATTAACCGGTACAAATTAAAGGGGCCTCTCCCTTTAAGTAACAGAAATAGGTTTATATAACATTTGAAGTGTTCCTAAAGGTGTTTTTGTTGCTTTGTAAGTTGTTTTTTTATTAGATTAGAAATAAGTGTGTATTGAAGTACTAACAGATTTTTTTCAAAAAGGTAACCAAAAAATAATAATTATGAAATTCAGTAGTGACCACTAAACTACGTTAAATAAAGAGAAAAAAATCATATAGTCCGGTCTCCGCCGACGGTTTTAACCATTTATTAGTAACTGATAAATCTTTCAGCAGGAGCTTCATTCTGACGAGACGAACAACTTTTGGTCATACCAAAATTTCATTTTTGTTAATAGTAGTAGCAAGTATGATATATGTTAATTTAAAAATATATGTATTGCTCAGTTTTTTTCTGTTAATTCTCAAGATAATTATTTAAATTAGACGAAAAAATATCCTGGTCCTACGCTCAAAACTTGTAATACTAACATCTGATATAAAAATAATGACTATCAAGCTGAATCTTCGTGAGTAGCTTAGTTTCAACGAGACGCAAATTCCTATAAGAAAATTCTCGATTGTAATAGCTAACAGGGGAGCAGGGGTATAATATGTTGATTTGACGATTCTCAAGAACTCATTAATAAAATTTTAGTTAATTCTTAAGATAATTACATTAGCCAAAAAATATTTGTCCTACAAAATGCAAGGTTTTATTAAAGCGTCCCCTTTTTCAGCATGTATCATTAACGAGGTCATAGAGAATCTTACTATAATAAGTGAAGACCATTTTTACTTTTTAATTTAAGAACACGAATGTAATTCAATGTATTAAACAAATAATCTTGTAGTTTAAGCGGGCAAAGCCGCGGGCGGGTCGCTAGAACATAATATGCAAGTATGCAATAAGTAAGACGTAAATCAACTCCAAGTAATTATAAGTAAATATACAATATATATTAAGAATTTATGAGCTCTTGTCTCGTATGATACTTATTCAAAACCTGTATACAATCAGTTAATAAAATAAACAGAGAAAATTTCCAGTTATCGACATTGATGCCCCAGAACTCGTAACCTAATTATCGATTGAGACAATATATTGGCGCCGAAAACAAAGAGAAAATATATCGGAACAAATAATATTGTATTAAAATAAAAATAAATTATTTTCTGATTTTTGAAAGAGATGAGGTAAGGACGGAATGCAAGATCAGTGTAAATGGTAAGATATTAGAGCAGGTGAATGAAGTGGTATATTTGGGAAGTATGTTCAGTAGAGATGGAAGATACGAGATGGATGTGGAAAGGCGTATTGCTGCCGGTAACAAGGTTAATGGAGCCTTAGCTGCATTGATGAGACGGC